>JADRCD010212442.1:0-20412 GCA_019843815.1 Montemys delectorum
AAAAAAAAAAAAAAAAAAAAAGAAAAGAAAAAATACTCATCATATTTAAAACAGTTATGAACTAGGGATGTAGTCGAATAAATGAGCACTAGTGGCACAGTAACTCAGCACCCAGTAGATGTGAACAAGAGAGTCAGAAATTGAAAGTCAACCTTACCTATGGAGGTAACTCCAGGCAGGCAGGAAAGCCTGGATGAGATCTTGTTTTAAAAACAAAACACTTTGGAGCTGTGCCCCGAGAAGATATCAGCATTCTGGAGCCTGAGTTCAGTCTCTGCAATGGAAAACCAAATGGTTTTAGAAAGAATTTTCAAATTTTAAATTTAGCCAGGTGGCAGTGCCCCACACCTTTGATCTCAGCACTTGGGAGGCAGAGGCAGACAAGACAGATCTCTGAATTCGAGGCCAGCCTGATCTAATGAGAGAGTTCCAAGACAGCCAGGGCTACACAGAGAAGCACAGAAAAACAGAGAAACAGAGGAAGAGGCTCTGTCTGCAGACCCCACCGGCCGGCACTGTGAAAAGACACATTGCTGTCATCAGGTCATGTTGTCTGGGAAAATTTGTTCTATCCATCCTAAGAAACTAATCCCATATCAATAAGACTGTTTTGTTTGTTTGCTCAACCTTTAGGATAGGGTTTGTTGCTGTTGCTGTTTTTGAAACAGAGTCTCATGTTGCTTGGATTGGCCTCGGACTAGCTATGTGGCTTAGGGTAACCTCAAACAGCTCATCTTCCCATCTGTGCGTCTGTTAAATGCTGGGATTACAGGCATTGACTGTGATGCTCAGCTAAGACTCAAGTCTTTTTTTTTTTTTTTGGTTTTTCAAGACAGGGTTTCTCTGCATATCCCTGGCTGTCCTGGAACTCACTCTGTAGACCAGGCTGGCCTCAAACTCAGAAATCTGCCTGCCTCTGCCTCCCAAGTGCTGGGATTAAAGGCATGCGCCACCACCGCCCAGTAAGATTCAGTCTTGATAGGTAGTCCAGGCTGGCCTGGAATTTAGGAGGTAGCCCAGGCTACTCTAAGAAATGGTAGTCTTTCTGGAGAGTTGGAGTCACAGACCTACACCCTCCCTCTTGGCTCATTTGTTGTATCTGGGAGTGGATTTTGTAAATATTCTATTTATTCTATTTGGGTGCACGGGATGCATGTAGCACTAGTTAGTGTGCTGTCACAGCGCATGTGTGGAGGTCGGAGGAGAACTTACAGAAGTTGGTTCTTTTCTTCCACGGTGTGGGTCCTGGGGCTCAAATTCAGTCAGTCTTAATGGCAAGGGTGGAGCCGTCTCACCAGACTTCGGAAACAATTAAAAAAAAAAAAAAAAAAGTCGGGCACAGCTCTTCCTAATCTCAGAGAGGACTCCGTTTCAGTTCCCACTGTCGACAAGATGGCTCGTGACTGCCTGTAAATCAGTTCCACAGAATGGGATGCCTCTTCTGCCCTTCTGACTGCTACGGGCTCCTGTACACTTGTGGTGCACACACATATACTCAGGCACACACACATTTAAAGAAATGTGCTAAGCAGTACACTTAGCTCTATAGAGAGTGGGAAGGAAGGGTCCTGAGAACCAGGCAGGCACTAGTGCTCTGAGGTAAAGAGCTGAACACAGGCAAGGAAAATTCCAAAAGAGCAGAGGCAAGCAGAGGCTGATGTCATCACAGCCATTGTTGGCTCACGTTTCCTGGAGAAGCACAGGACTGTGACCAGAAGTCACAGTTTCTGTCTCTCTGTGTATGTGTCCTTCCCCATCTCTCCCCTTGCCCCCAGTCTCTCTCTCTCCCTGCTTCCCACCTCCCCTCCCTCCTTTTCTTTCATCTTTTTACCCAGGCTGACCTTGAACCTGTGTAGCTGAGGCTGCTCTTGAGCCCCCGGAAGTTCCTTGCCTCAAATATGCGATTACACACATGGCTGTCTCAGAGGACTCCAAGCATTCTAAGTAGGAGACTGTATCTGCAAACGAGAAAAAAAAAAAAAAATTGATGGCCTAGCTGGAAAAGGACCTTATGAAAGAGAAATGAAAACCTATATTTCTCCTAACGGGGAGATAAAAAGGGATCTGAATGCACTGAGAGAGACTTTGTTGGCTTTTCTTCTGAGTCAGCATTTCCTGTAGCCTGGGCGTGGCTTTGAACCACGGATCCTCCTACTCCACCTCTACAGGTGCTGGGATTACGGGTTATGCCGCCACGCCTGGTTAAGGAAGGTGAAGAACGAAGCTGCGGATCCACTGTTACTGGAGTGAGGTTGACTGGCTACACTGGGTGATGGCTGACCTGAAGCAGGCGAAGGGCATGATTCTAAATCACCAACGCTGGGTTTCTCGGACTCTAGCCGTCATTACCCGGAGCCCAGAGATCTGAAAGAGCAAAGCTCTGCCAACTGGTTCTGGGCGGCCAGACAGGCCAGAGGGGTCAGCCTTCCTGGAGATGCCTGTGGCAACTTCCGGGTTGCAGGTTTAGGAACCCAGCCAGAGTGTCCTTCCTACTTCTTCACGAAGCTCCCTGGCTTTGTGTCCCAAGTCAAGAGACCTCAGGGCACAGCAACCAGCTCCTTGCCCAAGTTCCAACTGTCCTCAGAGAAGTGGCCCAGCTTTGAGTACAAAGGGAGTGGCCAGGGACCTGAAACTCTCAGGATTACAGGCTCTGGCCCTCAGAGTCCCAGGCCTCCCTCTCACAGAGCGGGTGCTGCTCTATGGCATCCCTCTGACAGCAGGTGACAGACACAGACATGAGATTCCAAAAGACTCCAAAGCGCCCATCTGTACACTCTTCCTGAGTAGGTGGTTCTGTCCCCACTGACACACACACTGGACAAGGATGGAGAAAATAGGGGATGATTGTAGCAGAAGACCTCACGCATCTGACACTTGATCTCAGACGCATTTTATGATGAAATTATCCAAAGTCGAAAGGAACTGAAGATGGGTTGGGTATCCAAAGCAGGAGGAAGCAAGGTGTGGTTTGTGCAGTCCGACAATGGCTGTTCACACTAGAAAGGTCTGAAAACCATTCAGTCCAGGAGGCTGGATGTCTCAGTGGTTGCAAGCTGGTGCTGGAGGCCTGGGGAACGTCTGCACAGCTGCCAATTTTTAGTTTCTGTTGGAACCCAGAAACTGGTTCTAATATTGGTGACCATATTAGCAACAGGATAGATGAAGCTTCCAGGAGGAGTGAATGCAAGCAGGCAAATCGCTGTGCTTCCGCTGCTGTTGTTGCATCGTTGGGTTTTTTGTTTGTTTGCTTCCCTGCTTGTTTTGAGACAGTGGTTCACTTTATAGCGCTGGCTATCCTGAAACTTGCTATATATATCAGGCTGGTCTCAAACTCCCAGAGATCCTCCTGCCTCTCTCTGCCTCCTGAGCACTCGGATTCCTCCAAATACTTTTTCCCCTGCTGGGACAGTGTATCTCTGTGGAACAACCCTGGCTGTCCTGAAACTCACTCTGTAGACCAGGCTATCCTCAAACTCACAGAGACCCACTGGTCCCTGCCTCCCAAGCACTGGAATGAAAGGTGTGCACACCATCACACTTGGCTTAAAATAACTCTCTCTCTCTCTCTCTCTCTCTCTCTCTCTCTCTCTCTCTCTCTCTTTTATGGTTTTTCTAGACAAGGTTTCTCTGTGTAGCCCAGGCTGTCCTGGAACTCACTCTGTAGACCAGGCTAGCCTCGAACTCAGAAATTCACCTGCCTCTGCTTCCCAAATGCTGAGATTAAAGGCATGCACCACCACTGCCAGGCAGTAGTCAAAACGTTTGCCTACTATTTATGAGACCCTGAATTCAATCTCTGGTACTAAAGAAAACAGTCTGTTGAATGGAAGAAAATACAGGAAAAGGATATTACTGCACATGGAGTTAAAGAAAAACTTGGAGTAGGAGTCAAAGTTGGAAAGAGCAAGAGGATGATGAAGAAGATAGAAGACTTGGGTTTAGAAGAATTTCCCCTTGTCTATAAAGCATCTCTCCCATCACAACACAATTCATTCTTCTCCCCCTGCCCAGGATTTTGAGATTGAGTCTCATGTTGTAGCCAAGGATAGCCTAGAACTTCCTACATAGGTCAAGCTGGACTGAGTTCAGCTGCCTGAGTACTCATACTACAGGCATGGGCCACCCTTCCTGAAAATAACTTACCTTTTGTTTTGTTTTGTTTTGTTTTGTTTTGTTTTGTTTTTTCGAGACAGGATTTCTCTGTATGGTCCTGGCTCTCCTGGAACTCACTCTGTAGACCAGGCTGGCCTCGAACTCAGAAATCTGCCTGCCTCTGCTTCCCAAGTGCTGGGATTAAAGGTGTGCGCCCCACCGCCCAGCTTATACCTTACCTTTTCTAAGGTGAAATGCAAGGCTGAAGAAGCTTGTATGTCTTGGAGTTGGAGCCAGGGTCTTACTATGTAGATCAGGCTAGACTCAAGATTACTATTCTATTACTATTCTCTCAGGGGCAGCAGCATTCCTTTCATCTTGTCTTTGCTAAAACATGTATGATGTCATTATGTTAGCTAAATACTGCTCTGCAATTGCAAAAAATATTGCAGCACTCTCTTGACACTCTGAAAGAATCTAAGTAATTTTTAAGAAAAAATTATCAGTGCTTTCAGTGTGAAATACTTCATACAAAGGTTTTAAGTTCTCCCCACAATATACTCATTGTTCATAGACTCTGTACATGTCATAAAAGCCTGAAAGCTTTTGGACCAAGGTTTTTGGAACCAATACCCTTCCTGTCTGGTTGCCTGTGTAGAAGAGAGAGAATCTTTCAAGCCTCACCTGGCCTTTAGGTGCCCAGCAGAGCTTGGCCAAGGCACTGTAAGTTCTGGGAAGGCTTCCCCAGGAAGGAGACTCCCTCCGTCCACTCCAAGCCATGTCTCATTAGGAGCTAGTTAGATGGAGAGGAGGTGAGAATAGTGTAGAAGTTGGGCCTGGACCTCCAGGAAGCTGGCTTGCTTGTGAGCACCACTGAAGAGCACAGGAGGACTGTTGAATGATCCCTCATCTCCAGCCTCCCTGGGGACTTCATCCCTACTGCCCTGCTTCTTCCAGATGAGCAGGGAAAGTGGGGGTAGAACTAGAAGTCTCCAAATGTAGGATGGCCCACAGCTAGGTGCAGAGGTGGGAACTACATTCGGATGTCCAAAACTCTGGTGCTGTAGAGACTAAAATGGGAGAATTGAGGATTCAAGGCCAGTCTGGGTGATATAGGGAGACTCCATCTTTAAAAAAGAAAAAAAGAAAAAAGCACGCCTGGGACCCAGTGCCAGACTATCCGGTGTGGAGGTCTATAGGTGATCACAAACAGTTGACTTTACATCTCACATCTGGACTCCTCGTCTATCACTGCGGTGGCCTCAGAGGTTTGTTCTGAGGGCGAGAGACAATGGAATACACAGATGAGTCACCAAGTACAGTTCTTCATTGTCACTGAATCTTTACACTCCTGCAAGCCAAGAACTGCTGTTGCCCCTACTTACAGATAAGGAAACTGAGGGCTGCAGGGGTTAGTCAGCTGAATGACACAGACACACACATCTGGCCCACAGCCAAGCTGGAATTAGAATGAAGAATGGGCGCTGATGTCAGCGCCCATGGACTGAGATCCTTTGTTCTACTGTTTTATTGGTTTGTTTCCAGTTCATAGGTCCATACTCCCTCCCACATCCTGGGTGTGCTGTGAGCCTCCCAGAGGGAGGACTGTAGTCTCATCATGTCCAGATGAGCTCAGCACCCGACTAATTGGAAGGCCTTTGCCAAAGTCAGCCGAGTGTGGTGTGGTGGGTGGGGTTCAAGTGACTGGCCATTGGAGGGGGCACTTTGCTTGATTTTCAAAGGCGTCAGGTAGTACCTAGGGGGGCCTTGAACACGCAGAGATCCTCCTGCTTCTGCCTCCTAGGCCACCACCTGCCAGTCTTGTTTTTGGTTTTTGTTTTGTTTTGTTTTGGTTTGGTTTTTTGTGGTTCTTCAAGACAGGGTTTCTCTGTGTAGCTCTGGCTGTCCTAGATCTTGTGCTGTAGACCAGGCTGGACTTGAACTCAGAGATCCACCTTCCTCTGCCTCCCGAGTGCTGGGATTAAAGGTGTGTACTGCCACCACCTGGTCGACTTCCTATTTTTTTTTTTTTAGATCCAAGACCTCCAAGACTCAGGAGTCCTGAACCCTAGCCAGAGACACACAGAGGAGATACTCTTTGGAAAGCTGAAGATGAGAAATGTGGTAGATCTCTTGGGTAGAATGTAGAAGCTCTGGGTTCAATTCAAGCATTTCTCCCTTCCCCCTCCCTCTCTCTGTCTCTCTCTCTCTGTCTGTCTCTCTATCTCTCTGTCTCTGTCTGTCTCTGTCTGTTTGTCTGTCTGTCTGTCTCTCTCTCTCTCTTTCTCCTGATTATGTATAGGCCCTTCCTACTTGCACTCAGCTGATATCCTGGTAGTATCTTCAAATCCTCCTAGAGTGAGTATTTATACCACAGAAACCAGTAACTATATCAAGTATATATCAAGTTACACCTTTTACTTTCCCTAGAAACCCCGTCGCTAAACATTTGCCAGCACAACTCTTCCCCAGAGATACATTTGTCCTCTTTATTAGGCCTGGAGTCCCTGCCCTGTGCCTCAGGAAGCCCTGGTGTCTAAAAAGGATTATGAAGAGCCACAAGGCCAAGGCTGGGGTATCAGGTGGTCTAAAATCACCTGCCTTAGCTCAATGCCATGGGTGTTGGCCTTGTTGGAGGTGAGCCCCCACCTCTGGAGCCATGTGGGCTCAGGTGTGCTTCGCGGCAAGCCACCTTAGGTACCTGGGAATCAGCGTCTTATATGCAGCGTCTTATTATATTCCATATAATATGGAATTATTAAAGAATAAGATGCTAGGGCTGGCGATACAGTCTGTTGGTAGAGTACTTACCTAGCGCACACCAGGCACAGATTCAAACCCCAGCACCCCAGCACAGCAATAGCCGAGTGTGGATGGTGCCTGCCTGTCATCCTCACACCAGGAGGTGGAGCCAGGAGCATCTGGAAGCTCAACGTCCTCTGTTTTTTTTTGTTTGTTTTGTTTTTGGTTTTTGGTTTTTTGAGACAGGGTTTCTCTGTGTAGCCCTGGCTGTCCTGGAACTCACTCTGTAGACCAGGCTGGCCTTGAACTCAGAGATCCGCCTGCCTCTGCCTCCCAAGTGCTGGGATTAAAGGCGTGCGCCACCACCGCCCGGCATCGTCCTCTATTCTTTAGTGAGTTTGAGGCCATGCTGGGATCCAGGAGACCTTGTTTCACGCACACATCCTAAAGATGGCACCTCACACTTTCACTGTTCATAACTGTGGGGTTCAAACGAGCACGCCCCAGTAGGCTCACACATTTGGACGCTTTGTCCCCAGTTGGTTGGACTGTTTGGGAAGGGATTAGGAGGTCCAACGCTATTGGAAGACATGTGCCACTGGAGGTCAGCCCATGTCAGGTCCTCGCTCTCCTTCTGGATCCCCTTCCTGCCCATGTATCAGAGGTAAGCTCTCAGCTACTGCTCCAGTACCAAGCCTGTCTGCCTGCTGCCATGCTCCTGCCATGATCAGACTCTAACCCTCTGGAGCCATGAGCCCCAAAATAAATGCTTCCTTTTATAAGCTGCCTTGGTCACGATGCTTTGTCATGATGCAATAGAAAAGGAATTAAGACAATAACAAGGCCAGGCGGTGGTGGCGCACACCTTTAATCCCAGCACTTGGAAGGCAGAGGCAGGCGGATTTCTGAGTTTGAGGAACTACAGAGTGAGTTCCAGGACAGCCAGGGCTTCACAGAGAAACCCTGTCTCAAAAAAAAAAAAAAAAAAAAAAAAAGACAATAACAAACTTGTACCCCAAACAAAGCCAGTGGTTTCCCCGAACCTCAGCTTGTGCCTCTATAAAAAGTTGTGTCAGTAGCTGCTGCTTCCTTAGAATGTCACAAAGGGGGGAAAATTCCTATAAAAGGGCTTTCTTTCTTTTTTTTTCTTTTTTTTTTCTTTTTGCTTTTAACTTTTATTGCATTATGATGAGAAAAGTTACATGATTGCAATTTACCTGAATTTGTTAACATTTAAACACATATTTTAAGTAAATAGAATTAAATCACATTCTTGTTTCCCTTTTGTACCCCAACTCCTCCCAGAGACCCCCCCTCTTCAATACCTACAGTATCTTTCTTTTGTCATAGTCTGAAAGGGCTTTCTTAGCGGAGGGCTTCCGACGGTCTCCTTACTAATAATTTCCTATCACAGGGGCAAGCGTGAAGAGTGAAAAACTGACTTCTTTGCTCAGCCTATAGATCTGCTCATAGTAGGTGTGCAACTCATGTTCCAAGTAGGAGCAAGATGGATCTTTAAGAGGGATGTGACATTCCTTTGACAGTGCCTAACCATTCCCACCACCAGGGGGCGTCCCAACCCCTCCCGCGGCACCACCCCCTCACCTGTGCAAGCCTGCACCTGGCGCCGCCTCCGGAAGAGGACTTCGGGGATCGGGGAACCTCGGAGGGAGCCCGGTGGCGACAGGTGAGAGCCTAGGGGTGCTGAGGGCGGGACACCCAGGTTTTGGGCACGGTTGGGGAGGACAAGTCGGAACTGTAGGATGAAGGAGATCGGGAACAACCTCTAGGGATTCTGGAAGTAACTCCAGGAAGCCGGGCACCTGCAGCAAAGAGGGTGGTGGCTAGGCATTGGGTACCCAAAACAGGGGTTCAGGAACCCACTGAGGCTAGCCCTAGGACAACTGGACTGTGACATGTGTAACACTTGGGATTTTCCAGCCCAGGTGTACTTGGCACCTGTCGCGGGGAGGGGAAAGGTGCGTGTGGGTCCGGGGTGAGGAGGGGGCAGGGACCTCCCAGGGTTGGCATGGAGAAACCAGAGTGTCAGGCCTTTCCTCCTGTGCCCCTGAACCCTTCTCCCTGGGCGGCCCTCGTAAAGCACAGGGCTCCCATCCCCAGGGGCGCGCCGGGAAGTAAACAGAAACCCGAAGTGGAGGCTGTGGCGCGATGGCTGGCACAACCTGTTACCTCGCCCTGCGCTGGGTCAGCGCCAGGCCCGGGGAAATTGGGGGTCTGCGGATGAAGGCTCCTAAGTGAGGAGGGGTAGAGACAGGAATACCTGAGTCTTGATAAAATAAGGATTCCAGAGATCCCACTGGGAGTTCAGGAGAGGGGCGCGATGGCCATCAAGGCTGACAAGGCTAAATCAAGTCGAACGCACTTGGGTCCTGAGAAAGTAGACCAGGATATGGGAAGGCAAAGAGCTAGAGAGCTGAGTATTCTGGAAGGGGAAGGACTTGGATCCCTGTGGCTAAAGGGACGAGTCACAGCTGTTCCCACTGGTGAGAGCCTGCACTCTCTGGATAGGGAATTGGTTTCATCTCTAAGTCTACAGTGAGCCTGCCATTCTAGGATTAGTGCCCAGGTGGTGAGGGACTGGGAAGAGGAGCAAGGATCTGTGGCACCAGAGTGCACGGACAAATCTTCCCTAGGGCAAAAAATGTGTGACAAAGGCAGGAGGCAGAAGGTGAACAGCAAGAAGGCTGGTTTCATTCTGCTTTCCGCCTCAGTCTACCCTGAGGTCATTAACGGAGCCGGGTGGCCAACGTGGATCATTAACCCTTGTTGGCCCCAGATGCAAGATTGAAAGGCTTAGGTGTTTGCCACAAGGGGTGAGCCCCAGGGCTGCTGCCCAAGAGCTCTATGTTCAGCAACAACCTGTCTTTACAGATGCATAGGCACCATGGAGTCCCCTGGTGGGCCGAGCTTCCCTTCTGGGCTGCTCTCCGGGGGCGCTTCTCCCAGTGGTGATGAAGGGTTCTTTCCCTTTGTGCTGGAGCGACGAGATTCCTTCCTGGGAGGAGGTCCAGGGCCAGAAGAACCAGAGGACCTGGCTCTGCAGCTGCAACAAAAAGAAAAGGACCTGTTGCTAGCCGCTGAACTTGGCAAGATGCTTCTGGAGCGCAACGAGGAGCTTCGGAGGCAGCTGGAAACGCTGAACACTCAGCACTTGGAGCATGAAGAAGTGAGCCGGCCTTGGGGCAGATGGGGGTGGGCAGGGCTGGGATGGACAAAATGAAAGCCAAGCAGGGAGAGGAGAGAGGACATGTGGGCAGAGTAATGCCTCTCAAACAGATCTGGGCAAGGAAGCTGTGGAAAGTGTACATGGAAGCCTGCAGTCCCAGCATTCTAGAGGCCGAGAGAAAGGCTACATAACAAGACCTGTCCCCAGAGAAAAAGAGCCAGGCATGGTGGCACATGCCTTTAATCCCAGCACTGGGGAGGCAGAGGCCGGAAGATCTAGATCTCTGTGGGTTCAAGGTCAGCCTGGACTACATAGTAAAACCCTGTCTCAAAGAAAAAAGAAAGAGAGAGAGAGAGAGAGAGAGAGAGAAAGAAGAAAAAAAGGAAGGAAAGAGAGGCCAGGCAGTGGTGGCGCACGCCTTTAATCCCAGCACTTGGGAGGCAGAGGCAGGCGGATTTCTGAGTTCGAGGCCAGCCTGGTCTACAGAGTGAGTTCCAGGACAGCCAGGGCTACACAGAGAAACCCTGTCTCAAACAACAACAACAACAACAAAAAAAAAAAAAAAAGGAAAGAGAAAACACACAAACACACACATTAATTTAAAAAAATAAAATCTAAAAAATAAAAGCATACTGGGGATGAGGTGCACTTGGCATGATGGTAGAATTCTTGCAAGTAAACACAAATCCATGACTCCTGTATCCAGCCCTTGGAGAGTGGAAGCAGGAAGTTCAGTAGGGTTCAAGGCCATACTTGGCTACATATTGAGTTTGAATTCATCTTGGGCTACATGAGACCAGAAAAAAGAAAGCCAGCAAGAACTCTAAACTGGAGGCGTAGTTCAGTAGCAAGGCATTTTTGTAACACATGCAAGGCCTTGGGTTCAATCCCAGCACAGCAATGCATCATAAATAAATATCTCAAGCTGGATGTGGTAGAACACACCTTAATCTGAGGATCCCAGGAGGCAAGGACAGGCAGGTATGTGAAGCCAAACTGATGTGTATAAGCTCCAGACCAGCCAGGACTACTAGTGAGACCCCATCTCAATGACAGATAAATAATTTAAGGATAAAGAGGATCTGTGTTCAGATCCCTGTCTGTCTCTGTGACCCCAGGTACAGTGTTGGTCCTCTCTAAATCTAAAGGCTCGCTCATCCACAGCAAGCCCTGCCAGCCTTCGAGCAGCTAAGTGATGCTGTGTGTCCCTCTTTCATTCTTGTCCTAACTCTGGGTTGCAGGGTCAGGTCTTCCCTCTGCATGGTCTGTTGTCAGCCCCACTCTTACCTGGAGCTCACATCTGCATTTGTAAATGCCCTCCTGTACTCACAATGTAGACCTGGCTCCCTGCTCTCAGCTGACTTGGTAGACAACTGCCCTGCACTGTTCCCACCAGGTCACCAACCAGATGTGCACATAAATGGTGCGCAGGTCTCTGCACACCTATAAGCCTCGTTGAATCTTCTACACATGGTTCTGAATTCCCATCCATATTTCACTCTCTGTAGCTTCAACCCTGGTGGCAGTAGTCATGGCTCTGCCTCAGGCTCTGCAGCATCCCCACCCTGGCCACAGCTTTCCTGGACTCTAGTAGCCAATGAACATCAAAAGTGCAATCAGGCTGGGCATGGTGACATATGCCTTTAATTCCAGCACTTGGGAGGCAGAGGCAGGTGGGTCTCTGTGAATCCAAAACCAAGCCAGGTCTACGAAGCAAGTTCCAGGACAGCCAAGGTTACACAGAAAAACCTTTCTCAAAAAAAAAAAAAAGAAAAGAAAAGAAAAGAAAGAAAAAGAAAAAGAAAAAGAAAGAAAGAAAAAGAAAAAGAGAAGAAGAAAAGAAAGAGTCATTGCTTATGACTTAATTCCCAAACCACAGCTGTCATCACAGAACTGAAATTCCTCACTGTGGCCTAAAAGTCCAGGGAACTTGTGGCCTCTAGTGTCAGTGACACCATCCCTCTTTTGACAGGGTCTTTCTCAGTTCCTCCCGTGACTCATGGCCTTCTCCTTAGGGCTTTCACACTTGCCTGCCTGCCTGCCCCACTTTTGAGTTAGGTTTGCTATGCAGCTCAGGGCTGGCCTTAAACTCAGCAGCCTCCAACCTTTACTTTCCCAGATGTTGAGATTGCAGATGTGTGCCCTTGCTCCTGGTTTGCACTGGCTGTTCCGCCTGCCACCCTCTTTCTGGTTGGTCTTCCTTGCTCTGCACGGGCCAATGCAAACATCAGCCCCTCCTTAAGTGAACCGCCCCCCCCCCCCCCCGCGTTCTGCTTCCCCATTCTCACTTTCCTAAGTCCTTCATAGTTCTTCCCCCCACTCTCTCAAAAATTGCCTGATTCGGGCACGTGCCCATTTGCTTGTGACCCTCTGGCAGTGAAGATCTCCTTCAGCTCTTTACAGCCAGATCCTAGAATAGAAGGAATGCGGGAAATATTGAATAGGGATGGGGCTTGGAGGCGTTAAAGGGATTTGCAAGATATTAAAAGGACTCGTCAAAACTATTTAGCAGTAGCAGAACCAAACACCAAGCAGTCTTTTATTGCCCTATCAATTTATTGAGTAAGAGTTTGGCTACCTAGCTTGTGGTCCCATGCGTCCAGCTTCTGATCCTGTTTCCTTGTTTGAGGATGTTGATGTTCTCCCTCTAGTGGCTGAAGTGAAGTAATGCAGATAGAGAGCCAGCAAAGCGCCTGGCAGGAACACCTGCTCATAATTGTAGCAGCTGTGGTCAGAGTCACTCGGCCCATCCCTTCCTGCTTTAAGGCCCGAAGAGACAGCGAGCCTCCCAGACTTGTCTCTCTTCCCATGTGTTAAGTGTTTGTCTCCCCCCGCCCGCCCCCGCCTTTCTCCCTGGTCCAACAGGTTTAGGGGAGGGCAGATCGAGGGGTGGGGCTCTGGGTAAGACAGCCCAGGGAGATTAATTAGAGGGAGATGGGAAGAGGGGCTGGGCCAAGCTGGCCCACAGAAGTTCTAGGAGACTTCGATGTGTGAGAGGCCATGGGTCGGGGTTTAAATTCTACCAGACTCAGACGCCAAAAACGCCGATTACGACTTCGGGTCCAGAAGCCTAGGCGGCAGCAGGAGGTAAGTGAGCACCAGGGCTGTGGCTCCCAACACTGCCTGTGTGAGCCCACCTATTTGGCCTGGAGTCTTCTTCCTAGCTCTCTCTGGGTTTCATTTCACTCCTTGTGCCTCTCACTGACTTGCTTTTTTTGCTTTCTTGTCTGCCTTAGACAGACTGGCCTCTTTCACAGATGATCTGGATGCCCCTCCCTCCATCTCTGTCTCCAATCTTAGGTGGCTTCGTTTTTCTTCTCCACACAGAGGCTGCAGCAGGAGAATCATGAGCTCCGTCGAGGACTGGCAGCCCGGGGTGCTGAGTGGGAGGCGAGAGCTGTGGAACTGGAGGGAGATGTGGAAGCCCTGCGGGCCCAGCTTGGAGAACAGCGCTCAGAGCAGCAGGACAGCGGTCGGGAGCGGGCGAGGGCCCTTGGTGAACTCAGCGAGCAAAACCTCAGGCTCAGCCAACAGCTGGCCCAGGTGGGATGGCCCTGGCCCCTGGAGAGATGGGGGCTCCTGCACAGGTCCTCAGTTGGGGGGCAGGTCAGTGGACAGGCTGGGTTGATGTCAACTCCAGACGGTCGGATGGCTCCACTGTCAGCCTTCTCGAACCCAGGCCTCCAGGACTGAGCAGGAACTTCAGCGGGAGCTGGACACCCTTCGGGGGCAGTGTCAGACTCAGGCCCTGGCAGGGGCAGAGCTGAGAACGAGGCTAGAGAGTCTGCAGGCGGAGGTGAGTAGCAACTGGAGCTCCCTGAGACTGGCCCAGGCAGCCCCGTGCTCCAGCCTCTGACATCTTGCCTCATCTCTGACATCTGGCCCCAGAACCAGATGCTGCTAGACCGCCGGCAGGACCTGGAGGCCCAGATCCAAGGCCTTCGTGAAGAAGTGGACAAAGGGCAGGGCAGGCTACAGACCACCCATGAGGAGTTGCTGCTGCTTCGCAGAGAGAGAAAAGAGCACAAACTGGAGGTGATCAGAGGGGCTGGGGGAGGGGCCAGCCAGCTGGGACTTTCTGGGAGGTGTGGCCAGTTAAATCACCAAGAGCAAGTGGGACGCGGAGGGCAAGTGTGAGCCAAGAAAGTGTATCGAGCGAGGGACAGGCACTTTTAAGGTGCATGAGGCAGCCAAGGCCAGAACTCAGGACAGAAATACCAGGCCTGGACAGTCTGGGGCTGTGGACGCAGTGGAAAGAGTAAAAAGGAAGGACAGTCAGAGTTCAGACGGTTTGGCTTCTTAGCCACACCCTGCCTCAGTTTCCCCATTTGTGAAATGGAGTGGTATCATATACCTCAAAGGACTGTGGTAAGACTGTAGGACTCAGAAGAATCAATAAATGCTAGATCAAAGCAATTAGTGAATTAGAAGGAGACTGCACAGGGGAAGGGACCCACTCTGAGAGATGACCTGATGAGGCCAGACCTGGAGCAGAGGATGATGCCAGGCACGCCCTGCTTTATAGCTGAGGAAATTGATGCCTGCAAAAGGGAGGTGTGTGTGTTCTAGGTAACTGTGGTGCAGGAAGAGAGCAGGTCTGCTCCACGGGGGTGCAGACCTTTGCATTGCCCTCGGGCGCCCCCTGCGGGCCCACCGCAGAGGACCGGCTTCCCGCTGACAGCTGGAACGTTCTGTATGACCTGCAGCTGGAACGTGCTCGCTTTGAAGCTGGAGAGGCTCTGAGCACACTGAGGAGGCTGCAGCGGCGGGTATCGGAGCTGGAGGAAGAGTCTCGACTCCAAGACGCCGAGATATCAGGCGCCTCCCTGCAGACCGAGCTCGCCCACAGCCTTGACAGTGATCAGGACCAAGACCAGCAAGTCAGTGAATGGGGAGGCTCTCAGGTGAGCTTGCAGCCTACCAGCCCCACATTCGAATAGTTTATGAAGGATGCAGGCTCTACTCCTCCTTTTCCCAGAGGTAACATACATCACCAACCAATTCCTTTGACAAACAGGCCATATTGTCCCCTGAGCCTCAAGAGGCATCCAGTCCCCAGCCTTCAATCCAGAAAGAGATCTTGGAGCCACCCAAGAATCGAGCATCCCTGAGTCCAATGGAGATATTGGAGGAGAAGGAGGCAGAAGTGGCCAGGCTGCAGAATGAGGTGAGAGAGCATGGTTCTGCACACAAAGCCCCCAGGTGTCCAATCCTTTCCCATTTCCACTGTCAAGCTTCCTCCTCAATGAACTTGTACATCCTGGAAGCCTTCTGGGACTCTACTGTCCTACTTAAACTTCTCCCTGCATCCGTCCTGTTGAAAGCTTACCCTACCTCTCCTTTATACACCACCCCCACCAGCCTGATTCAAAGGATTCACTCTGAGTTTGAACACAGGCTGAGTGGCCTTCAGTGTTTATTGTGTAGGCACAGGTTACAGAGGGCAGGTTGTCCCTCAAGTAAAAACCAGTCTGCCTTCTTCCCTGGCCGGTAGATCACCCTACACCGCACAGAGGTACAGACGCTGAGGGATGAGCTGCAGAGACAGAAGGAGCTGAGGGCACAGGACAATCCAGAAGAAGCCCTGAGCTGTGCGCTCTCTGACCGGGATGAAGCAGTGAACAAGTGAGCCTCGCATCCTATTCTCCCCCACTGCCTCAGTGGGGTTTGTACTCTGGTCCTTCTGGGTCCCTGATTTCCATCACCCTGACATCTTGACTCAAAGCTTCAGCCCCACTTTCACCAAGTTCCAGGAGGCCGCAGCACACACACACACACCCTGCCCCGACCATGTTCTCTACTCCTTTGATTCTCAGGGCCCTGACGCTGTCACTGGAGCTCAGTCGTGTCTCCCTAGAGCGGGACTCTCTGTCCCGGGAGCTGCTGCGCGCCATCCGCCAGAAGGTGGCGCTGACACAGGAGCTCGAGGCTTGGCAGGTGAGAGGGCGGGCCCCGAGGAGGTCTGGTGGACTGGCATCCTGATCTCATCCCACCCCCATACCCACCCTGCTTTGCCTCCTACCTGCAGGACGACATGCAGGTAGTGATTGGACAGCAACTGCGCTCCCAGCGCCAGAAAGAGCTCAGTGAGGCTGCAGCTGCCCCAAGACGCACGAAGACCCGGTTTTCACTGCGCCTGGGATCAGGGCAGAGTGGAGGCTTTCTAAGCAACCTCTTCCGAAGGACCTAAGGGTTGGGGGCCAGGGCTACCTTTTCTCACTCTGGAGCTCAATTTCCTAACAGCCAATGGAACCACGGGGCCTAAAATGACTTCCAAGGGAGGTCATTGTCTTCCATGTCCCAAGAGGTGGACAGAGGCACTTTGGGAGCAGGGGCCAGCTTTGGGGCAGGAGCCCCAGGTGGGTGGCGGGGGCAGAGCTATTTATTTTTTGAATCTATATAGATCTATCTTTTCTAAGCACCAGGTCCTGCCCCATCTGTGCGAGAGGGGTGGGGATGGGTATTTATGTGTAAGGTTAAGTCAGAGCAATACATAAATCACTATCCTTAATTGGTCTCCGTTTTTGGGAAGAAAATGCAAACAAGAAAAGCCTAAAATTTTATTTTGACGGGAAAACAAAAGCTGAATGTAATGGTTCACAGATCCACATCTCAAATAGGAGTTTGAGACCAAGCTAAACCACAGAGTTCCAGGCCAGCCTGAGCTAAAGTATAAGACTCAAAACACAAACATCACTCTAGCTCCTGAAATGGAGGATCATGATGTCAGAAGGACAAGGAGAAGGCTCGGTAGCCCAGGTTGGTAAAGACATCTACTCGACAACTGTTGCCCGATGCGGTCAGTACCTAAAGGCAAAGTAGACAGACATGGCTAACTTGCCCATCCCGCAGGCCCCGTGAGACCCCACTGACATTCCAAGACCCACCTTGCACTCTGGGGCTGCTGGCTGCTGGTTGAGGCTCAAGCTGAGCAGCCCTGGGGAGGAGCCAGGCACCTGGGCCTTAAGCTCCCCGCTCAGTTGCCAGTGATTGACACAACAGCCCTGGCCAGCAGACAGGATCTGTGGAGGACAAAGACGAGGTGCAGGGGTCAGGTCTAAGTGGGGGCACTGGACAGTGGGACACAATCAAGACAGAGGGTCTCACCAGGTCCTGGTAGAAGGTAACATGCTTCTGTGGTGCTCGAATGGGAAAGACAGTAGTGGGTGTGGAAGACCTGAGGTGCCAGAGGGTGAGGGCTGGGCCCCCTCCACAGACCTGCACAGAAAGTTGGCAGGCTCCGGTCACGTTGAGCCATGGATGTCCGGTGGCCACTCCACCCTACACTGTGAGCCACGGATGTTCAGTGGCCACTCCACCCTGGTCACTGAGCTGTGGATGTTCAGTGGCCACTCCCCACCACACACTTTGCCCAGCTCACCATCCAGTCTGAGTCAGTTGCCAAGCATCCAATCCAGCGCCCATTGTGGGGCCTCGAGCACTCCTGCAAAGGAAAAAAGAGATGAGGGCATCTGAGGACGGATGAGGAAGGGGACACGGGTGCAGTCTCTCCTCACCTCATGCTTATAGACTTCGATGGTCTGGACCTCTTTGGCTATACGGAGATCTGTGAGGAAATAAAACCACCGGGCTCCTGATGAGCCACAGAGCCTCAGACACCACCACCACCACCACCACCTTCTCATTTTTTTTTAATTTTTTTATTTTTATTTTTATTTTTCTAGACAAGGTCTCTACATAGCTCAGGCTGTCCTGGAACTCACTATGTACACCAGCCTGCCTCAGACTCACAGAGTTCTGCCTGCCTCTGCCTCCCAAGTGCTGGGATTAAAGGCTTGAGCCACTAGGCCTGGCTTACTTTCTTACCCTCTAATTGGACTTTTCCTTACCCCAAAGCCGTACAGCTCCATCCTCACCGCCGGATAATACCTCAGGGCTGCGTTCCCTCAGTGCCAGGCAATGAATGTAGTCTGTGTGGCCCCGGAGGGCCCGCTGCAGGGAAGAGGGATGGCTCAGGAGATCCAGGAAGCACAGCGCAGGCCCAGGTTTGCCCTGGCTCCAGACTCCTACTCACTGTGAAGGTCCCAGTTTCCAGATCCATGGTATGCAGCTGACAATCTCCCCCAGCCAGGATGAGTGAGTTCTCCTATGGAGGGAGACAGGAGAGAGCTGAAAGTCCATGTACATCAGGGTAGGGAAGAGGTAAAAAAGTAGTGTTTGGCCTAGAATGGTCACAAAGAGCTCAGACCTTGGGGACAAGCAGCAAGGCATTGATTTCAGGTACTTCCAGGCTGGTCCTAGGTGGAGGAAGAGAAGGGTCAAAATCACAGAGTGTCTGTGACCTCACATGCCTCCCCCACCACGGTCCTGGCTCACCTGTATGGAGGCTGACGACGCCACAGTTCCTTACAGCCCTTCATGGAGAAACACAGGAGGAAACACTGATCCCCACGACTCTCGAGGTGGGGAGGCCCAGCTCTGCCCTAGACTTCTTACCTTCTTGAGGATTTCTGCCCAAAGCCAGCCCTTGACCTCTCCATCTCCAGCACTGAGTAGATGTCGATCTGTGGAGACCATGCTGTAGACAGGCCCGTCATGGGCTAGAAAGACACAGGACACTCTAATGAGCCCCTGTGCGCCCTTCTCTCTCCTGACGTCACCTGAACCACACTCAACAGCTATACCCACCGTGGAAGGTCACCATGGGTTTTTTGCTTTCCTCTTTGGCCTCTGAACTTAAGGCAGCAGACAAACTGAAAGAGATGTAGGGAAGCCAGTCAAGGCCAGGGATGCACAAGTGCTAGGGCTCATGTGGTGGGAATCAGAGTTGAGTGTACCTGAAGATGGCAATCTGCCCATAATTGTTGCCAGCTGCCAGAAACTTTCCGCAGGGGGAGACACTCTGGGAAAAGATGGTCATGTGCAGTCGCTGCAGGGCCTGAAATACCTCAGCCTGTGGAAAAAGGTGGATCAAGAGAGTCTAGGAAGTGTGGGGCCAGCTTGCCTCTCTCTTCCAGCCTGTCTCAGTCAGGATCACAGGCATCGGCCATACAGAGTGACTTCAGGAAGAGAGTGAAAAAAGAACTGAGGAGCCATGCCTAAGACTTTGAGCAAGACCAAGCCTCTCCCATTGGCTGAAGAGACAGATGGCACGCAGGAAATTCTGTCATGCTTAGGTAAACTAATAAATCGTGAGAGCACTGCAGCCAGAGGGAGTAGTACAGAATGTAATCCCAGCACTTGATAAATGGAGGCAGGAAAGTCAGTGGTCATTCAAGGTTATCCTCGGCTACACGGCGAATTCAAAGGCAGCCAGGCTACCTGAGATAGTCTCAAATACACACTAAGGATGTAACGGGATTGATAGAGTGCTTGCTTAGCACAGCACATTGCACAAAGCAAGCACACACTTATGTAGCCTGTGATCCCAGCACTCAGAAGGTACAAGCCGAAGGACGCATTCCACTACATGACAAACCTCAGGCGAGCCTGAAATATCTCAGACCCTGACTCAAAAAACTGAGTGGCTCAAAATAGTGAATCAATCTTTAAAAAACAGGGGTGCAGGGGAGGAGGTCTGGAAGATGTCTCAGCAGGTAAGTGTGCACTACGCTTGCAGGGGATCCTCAAAGCACACACATGGCAGATCACAACCACCTGCACTTCCAGTTCCAGGAAAGCCAATGCCACCTCCCTCCACTGCACCTCTCTCCCCTCTCCTCTCTCCCTCCCTCTCTCTCTCTCTCTCTCTCTCTCTCTCTCTCTCTCTCAGAAAAGGGTTCTCACTGGGCGATGGTGGCGCACGCCTTTAATCCCAGCACTTGGGAGGCAGAGACAGGCGGATTTCTGAGTTCAAGGCTAGCCTGGTCTACAGAGTGAGTTCCAGGACAGCCAGAGCTACACAGAGAAACCCTGTCTCGAAAAACCAAAAAAAAAAAAAAAAAAAAGAAAAGAAAAGGGTTCTCACAAGGAACCCTCTCTGGCCCAAAACTCACTATGTAGATTAGGCTGGCCCAAGAGAAATCTTCTTGCTTCTGCCTTGCGTGTGTGTGTGTGTGTGTGTGTGTGTGTGTGTGTGTGTGTACAGTGTCTATGAAGATTAAAAGAGAGTGTTGGGTCTCCTGGAACTGGATTACAAGCAGCTGTACACCACACCCCTATATGGGTATTAGGAGCTGAACTTGGTTTCTTTGGAAGAATAGCAAATGCTTTTAACCGCTGGGCCATTTCTCCACTCCCCTGTGATACCGCTTCTGGAACCTGAGGGTACCATAAACACACATACAACATGTAACAAGACACTTACATACATAAAGCAATGAAAAAATTTTACAACAAAATAAGTAAGCCAAGTGTGGTGGCATGCTTTTAATCCATTCCAACAATTGAGAGGAGGCAGAGTTAGGTAGATCTCTGCATATATACACACA
>JADRCD010212444.1:0-27452 GCA_019843815.1 Montemys delectorum
TTGTTGTTTTTTATGCATAGTGACCCCCAGTTTCAATAGTCTTGCTATGAACAAGAAGACATTATTCTTCACAGCTGAAGGATAGCTTATTTTATACACAGACACAAACAGATAATTACACATATGTATCTATACATCACCTAATCTCTTCGATCAATTTGTACTGTATAAATGTACCAAATTTTACTTTATAGATTTGTATAACTAAAATAATAAGAATAAAGACAAACTAACTTAGCTATTCTTAGATACATATAATTCAACATTAACTTTGAAATGTTTTTATGAAAAATCCATGAAGTTTTATCTGAACTTTATTTATAATTTTCTCCTTGTACTTAGCTATGTGAAGTCACATCTTAATGACACTGAACCTTATTACTTATGAATATGGCTGTATATTTGTTCAGGTTCTTCTGTCTTAGAATACAATTCCATAATTTTGAAACCAATTCAATGGTGTTCACAGTCTTGTGAACATTTACAGAAACTAGGGATTAAAGTTAAACTCTGAAAGAGCTGAGTGGCCACTCCACTTTTTGCACTGTGGAGTTCAAACTGAAATGTGGTCTGGTCCTCACATTCCTGTTGCCTGAAAACCCTTAGGCAGCCTGAAGTGCTTAGACAAGCCATTCTGAATGCAGCTTTCTCCTGACAAAATTGGGTGGAACAGTAGTGACACTGACCATTGCACTTTTTCTCCCTCACACTACAATGTGAAAGTACCCCTGTAAGCATTCTTTGCTTAGTCATTATATTTGTTAAAGGAAGGAACTAGTGCCTTATGACTTAAATGATGCATTGATTGTTAAATGTCATTCTAACAGGTTCTTACAATTGTAGCAAAAGAATGTGATATATTAGTAATAGTGGCATAGACTGATGATTCATGAATGAGAGGTGTAATGAGGGAATGTGCTGTCTCTTGACAAGTCAGGGTTATTTTAGAATGACTTGACTCTTCGATAAAATGTCAGTTTTGTGTTTTCTATTCTAAGAATAAATGATTCCATATATTTTGATATGATTTTAATTCACAATTTATTGGATAAGAGATTAACAAATATCAACTGAGATCTGCATTGTGTGGACTTAGAGAATAGTGTTAGATCAAACAGATATAATCCCTGTCCTGACAATCAAACACAAAAATAGATAATTAAATAAAGGTCATGAGCTAAATAAAGATGTCAGAGAGGTATAAGCTTGCCTATGGTGTCAGAAAGACCTTGCTTAAGGAAGTCAGGTGGAAAATAATATTAGGAAGATCAAAAAAGATTTTATGCCTTAGAAGTAAATTTAGTTTTGTGTGTTCATTTATTTCTTCTCTCTGTCTCTCTCTGTCTCTCTCTGTCTCTGTCTCTCTCTGTCTCTCTCTCTCTGTATCTCTCTCTGTATATATATGTATATATGTATATATATATATATATACATATATATACAAAATCTCAAATGTAGAGCTCTTGTCTCTTTGGTAACTTTTAGCTAATGCTAACTTATTTTTTGTCTTCACCACCTAGTAACTGAAAGTACGTTCTTCTATAAGTTGTATACTATAAAGTGTATCTGAGAGAAGGAATGAAAAAAAGATAGAGGGAGGAAATATATATATATATTTATATATACACGCTTTTTCTTTGCTTAGGGTTGTTTTAAATAGATTGGGGCAACAATCTTCTTCAGTGCCATAAGGGCAATGATCTCTGGGCATTAATTGTATTCAACAGAACAATGTTTTTCTGTTGAACCAAGGGCAGAGGCTCTGACTTTAAAGCATGATGAAGAGTCAGTGAGCAGTGAGCAGTGAGTAGTCATGAGGGGAACTCAGAAACTCATGAGACTCAATTGTACAGAATGGTTGACTTTTACCATAGAATCATGAGTCCCATCACATGAAAGTCATAAGAAGGAAGTATGACTCCACTACAGTATCAGTTCTAGATGAGACAGAGGAGTAAGGATTCCATTTAGCTAAGAACATTTCTTTCAATGTATGCTCAAAGCTTTTCATGCACTACTAACAACCACTGAAATAAACGCTGTCATCATCTACACTAAGCTTTTACACATGTCAGCTCATCTATAGTCATCACTCTGTTGAATAGCTAGGACTGATTTTTTACTTCCTATACAATGGATTCAAGAGTTCTTAAGTTTTCCCAGCTTCACAAAGCTGGTAGATTCTCCCAGAGTCAGGCCTCATCAGCTCAAATGTAGAGCTCTTGTCTCTTTGGTACCTTTTAGCTAATGCTAACTTATTTTTTGTCTTCACTACCTAGTAACTGAAAGTACGTTGTTCTTTAAGTTATATACTATGAAGTGTGTCTGAGAGAAGGAATGAAAAAAAGGATAGAGAAAGGAAAGAGAGAGAGAGAGAGGGAGAGAGAAAGAGAGAGAAACTAAGAAACAAAGACAGACAGAGAGAGCACAAGGCTGTAAAAAGATTCCATCACAGAGAATTATCTCTCTGAAAACTGAAGAAAAGACAATTTTATCTACTTAAGCCAGTTAAGGGAATTCTGAATTAAATAAAATGCTAATGCCAAACTTCAGTTTTTAAAATCAAGGAAAACACACAAAGTAGTTTTGACTGAGAAGAAGGGATGGACCTTGGAGGGAGAGGGAGGAAAAAAGAAGGGCAGGATCAGGTGTGGGAGGAGAAGGGTTCGGGGAGAAGTACTGTGTGTCAGGAAATTGAATGGAGGTGTGTAGCAATGGGAGTTAGAGAACTTAAAGGTAGCCACTAGAAAGTCTCAGATGCCAGGAAAGCAAGAGGCTTCTAGGACCCAATAGAGATGGCATTGGCTGAAATATCCAACAAAGGGGATAGAGAACCTATAGAGAGGTTAAGCATGGCCCCTGGTTGAGGAATGGGAAAACCCACCCATCTCAAAAATATTAACACAGAATTGTTCCTTACTAAAGGAAATGCAGAGACAAAGAGTGGGAACAGAGACTGATGGAAAGGTCATCCATCAATTGCCCCACCCAGGCATCCATCCCATCTGCAGATATCAAAACCAGACACTATTACTAATGCTCGAAGCACTTGCTGATATGAGCCTTGTATGGCTGTCTCCTGAGAGGCTCTGCCAGAGCCTGACCAATACAGATGTGGATTCTTGCAGTCAACCATTGGACTGAACATGGGGGACCTCAATTGAGGAGCTAGAGGAAGAACTGAAGAAGCTGAAGGGGTTTGCAACCCTATAGGAAGAACCACATTGTCAGTAAACCAGACCCCCTTCCCCCTGAGAGCTCTCAGGGACTAAACCACCAGCCAAAGAGTACACATGGAGGGACCCATGGTTCCAGCTGCTGATGTAGCAGTGAATTGCCTTATCTGGCATCAATGAGAGGGGAGGCCCTTGGTCCTGTGCTGACTCAATGCCCCAAATGTCGGGGAATGCTAGAGTGGTGAGGCAGGAGTGGTTAGGAGGGTGGGTGAGCTCCCTCATAGAAGCAGGGGGGAGGGGGATAGGATAGGGGATTTGTGGAGGGGAAACTTGGAATGGGGATAACACTTGAAATGTAAATAAATATAATAACCAATAAAGGAAATAAGAAAATTAGGTTTGGCTAAGTCAAACACATGGATCCCTGATTTCTGTCCAATGGTTGGGTGTAAGTATCTGCATATGTCTCAGTCAGCTATTTGTTGGGTCTCTCAGAGGATAGCCATGCTAGGCTCCTGTCTGTAAGCAAACCATAGAATCAGTAATACTGTTAGGCCTGGAGCCTCCGCTTGACATGAATCCCAAGTTGGGCCAGTCACTGGACCTCCTTTGCCTTAGCCTCAATCTCCATTTTTGTCCCTGCACTTCTTTTAGACAGGAACAGTTCTGGGTCAGAATTTTTGACCTCATAGAAATACCAGCAGTCTCAACTAATCTGAAGCCCTTAGATCTCTCAAATACTGAGCCATCAATCATCAAAGAGGTGGTTCCAGACCCCTGATGCATATACAGCGGAAGACTGCCTGGTCTGGCCTCAGTGGGATAAGATGTGCCTAACCCTTGAGAGACTTGAAACCCCAGGGAGTGGGAAGACCTGGTGAGAGGAGTCGCGGGGGGGGGGGGGGGGGGGGGGAAGAGGGTGGCAATATCCTCTCAGAGACAGGAGGAGGAGGAATGACATGAGGAACTGTGGGAGGGCAGACCAGGAGGTGGGTAATGACTGAACTGTAAAAAATAAAAGCAATAACAGAAAAGAAAATCAGGTTTGCAAAAGTTCAGCAACATCAGTCTTATTTGTAGTTATTTTATTGTCTTTACAATATCCCTTTCTAGAATATTTTATAAAATAACAATAATAAAAATGCTACAGATGAAACCTAATTGGCCACACTTTTATGAACTGAGAAACATAATTAGGCCTTTGATTTATAGAATGCACAATCTGCATTTACACATATAAAAATCAATTATCACCAAACAATTCAATATATACATGGAAAAAATACCTGACATTTTTTGCCTTTAGGGTAAAACAAATCAAAAGTACACTGGAATTTCATCTCAGAAGGTTATCATAAATAAGACAAAAAACATATTGGTGAGAATGTGGGGGAAAGGAACCATATTCACATTTGTCAATTCTTGATCTTTAGCATAAACTATTGGTGTTGTGTTCAGGAAAATTTCCCCTGTGACCATGTGCTCGAGGCTCTTCCCTACTTTCTTTTCTATTAGTTTCAGTATATCTAGTTTTATGTGAATGTCCTTGATCCACTTGGACTTGAGCTTTGTACAAAGATATAGGTATGGATCTTCTACATGCTAACCTACAGTTGAGCCAGCACCATTTGTTGAAAATGCTGTCTTTTTTCCACTGGATGGTTTTAGCTCCTTTGTCAAAGATCAAGTGACCATAGGTGCATGGGTTCATTTCTGGGTCTTCAGTTCTATTCCAGTGATCCACCTGCCTGTCAGTGTACCAATACCATTCAGTTTTTTTGTTTTTGTTTTTTTTTTTATCACAATTGCTCTGTAGCACAGCTTAAGGTCAGGGATGGCAATTCTACCAGAGGTTCTTTTATTTTTGAGATTTAGTTTTCACTATCCTAGGTTTTACCAAACTTCTGTAAGACAAAGGACGCTGTCAATAGGACGAAATGGCAACCAACAGATTGGGAAAAGATCTTTACCAATACTATATCTGATAGAGGGCTAATACCAAATATATACAAAAAACTCAAGAAGTTAGACTCCAGAGAACCAAATAACTCTATTAAAAATGGGGTACAGAGCTAAACAAAGATTTCTCAACTGAGGAACACCGAATGGCTGAGGAGCACCTAAAGAAATGTTTAACATCCTTAGTCGTTAGGGAAATGTAAAATCAAAACAACCCTGAGATTCCACCTCACACCTGTCAGAATGGCTAAGATCAAAAACGCAGGTGACAGCAGATGCTGGTGAGGTTGTGGAGAAGAAGGAACACTCCTTCATTGCTGGCCGGATTGCAAGCTGGTATAACCTCTCTGGAAATCAGTTTGGCAGTTCCTCAGGAAATTGGGCATAGTACTACCAGAGGACCCAGCTATACCACTCCTGGGCATATACCCAGAAGATGCTCCAACATGTAATAAGGACACATGCTCAATTATGTTCGTAGCAGCCTTATTTATAATAGCCAGAAACTAGAAAAAACCCAGCTGTCCCTCAACAGAGGAATGGATACAGAAAATGTGGTACACAACCGAGTACTACTCAGCTATTAAAAACAATGAATTTAAGAAATTCTTAGACAAATGGATGGATCTGGAGGATATCATCCTGAGTTAGGTAACTCAGTCACAAAAGAACACACATGGTATGCACTCACTGATAAGTGAATATTAGCCCAGAAGCTCAGAATACCCAAAATACAATCCACAAAACACATGAAATTCAAGAAGAAGGAAGACCAAAGTGTGAATACTTCGTTCCTTCTTAGAAGTGGGAACAAAAATACCCATAGAAGGAGTTGCAGAGACAAACTATGGAGCAGAGACTGAAGGAAGGACAATCCAGAGACTGTTCTACCTGGGGATCCTTCCCATATTCAATCACCAAACCCAGACACTATCGTGGATGCCAGCAAGTGCTGGCTGACAGGAGCCTGATATAGCTGTCTCCTGAGAGGCTCTGACAGTGCCCACCTAATACAGAAGTAGAGGCTCACAGCCATCCGTTGGACTGAGTACAGGGTCCCCATTGACGGAGCTAGAGAAAGGACCCAGGGAGCTGAAGGGTTTGCAGCCCCTTAGGAAGAAAAACATTATGAAGTAACCAATACCCTCAGAGCTCCCAAGGACTAAACCACCAACCACAGAGTACATATGGTGGGACTCATGGCTCTAGCTGCATATGTAGCAGAGGATGGCCTAGTCGGTCATCAATGGAAGGAGAGGCCCTTGGTCCTGTGAAGGTTCTATGACCTGGTGTAGGGGAATGCCAGGGCCAGGAAGCTGGAGAGGGTGGGTTGGTGAGCAGGGTTAGGGGCGAGGGAACAGTTTTTTTTTTTTCCAGAGGCGAAACCGGGAAAGGAGATATCATTTGAAATGTAAATAAAGAAAATACCTAATAATATTTCTTAAATAAACGTCTTAGAAAGTTTCCAAAGGCCTGAGACGATTTGTCATTTTTATTATTGAAGGATAGCTTTATAAAATAAAATGTCACTTTTAGATGATAAATTGCTTATCTTTCATATGAGCCTGAGTTGTTTGCCTTATGTATGTGGTTTAAAACAACAACAACAACAACAAACCTTTGTTCAAGAAAAATGTTATAGACAAATGCCTTGCTTTTCTTTCATGCTTTTTTTGGTTACTTTCCCTGTGTCAGTTTCTGGATCACATTCTTGATGTCTTTCTTGTTTGGTGGTGGTAGAGGTAACGTGTGTGTGTGTGTGTGTGTGTGTGTGTACATGCACACGTGTGCTATGTAAATATGTGCAAGTGTCCTGGTCTCTTCAGGAGTATATTGAAGCAAGAGGTTGAAGTCATGTGTTTTTCTCAATAGTATCTCCATATTCTTGTGCTATTGTGACAGGACTCTCCTTGGGTTCCTGTAGTTGGAACTCATTGAACCAGCTGAGTGGAAACAGTGAGCTTTTACTTGGGAGCTGGAGATTAGACCTCATGCCTTCTTGCTTGTACATCACAGCACATGATCATCTGAGCTGATTCCCAGTTTCTCATGCTCTCTGAAGGTGGAGTTAGGAAGTCCTTGACTATGGTAGGAACAATAGAGAATGCTTACTGCTTACACTGACTAAGTATTTTATTTATAATTGGAATTCTTAAACTTTTTAATTGGCTCTCTTGATCTACTTATATTTATTGTTTGTTTGGTTTTTGTTTATTAGTATATATATTATATTCTTTTTGATTTTTACTTTAAAATTATTTAATAAAAATAATTATTTTTCTATATCATTTCTGATATAACTCATTTTAATCCTAATATTTCTGTATAAATTAATATAAAATATATTATACATTACTTATAAAAATTAAAAGGCCATTCTTTAAGACTATTCTTACTGTAAGTTTTTGTTTTGTTTTACCTAGAGATTGAATCCTGTCTTTGATATTCCTGATTTTAAAAATCATTACTTAAACATCACAAAAAGTTCCAATTATTTTGAGTGTTTGTTAGGTTGAACACTTCAAACATGCACCTAATGTTTTAAATTTACTTTGTTTTGTCTTCGTAATGTATACTTAAATTTAAATACTAAATTTAAAATAATTAATTTAAAACTTAATTTTGTGTGTATGAGTGTGTGCCTGAGTGTGTGCTTGTGTACCACATGTATGCAGGAGCTCTTTGAGGTCATCAGAAAGACAACAGATCCCCTGGAAATGGAGCTACAAATACTTGTGAGCTGCCATGTGGGTGCTGGGAACCTAACCCAAGTCCTCGGCAAGAGCACTCAGTGCTCTTATCCACAGAACACCCTTCTGGTCTTTTCTTCCTAATATGTTATTGTTCCCTCAACTTTTTTTTTATATTTTATATTATTTACCTGCCACTGCAAAACAAGTTTCTAAGAGCTAATAGTGGGTTAAAGAAATCCAAATTATCTCATAGTTTCAAGGAGCAGTGTGCACAGCACAAACCACCATGGGAAAGTCTCTTTTCTGAGAGGACAGGATGCCATCAGATCTACAGGAGTATGGCTGACACTGCTTTTTGTATTTCTGACTTCTTTGACATTCTAGACTAATATTCACCTGAAAAGATTCCCACCCAGGGTAATGCCATGCTTCATTAACTTAGTCAACAGACTGAGTGTCTTAATTATACTGGGACATTTTCCCTACCTCTTCCATATGACATGGTGCTATACTGTCATATTTTATACTGCCTGCTACACTTCACAGCATCATATAGGGCACTTGGATGGGTGGAAGGGATCTCAGGACTCTTCTTAGACTAGAGCCTACCATCTGGTCTCCCTGTAACAAATGAATTTGCTATAAATTTGGTATGTTTTTTTGAGGAAATATTTTAACATTTAATTGGGGTTTTCTCTCTTTCTATCTGAGTAACTTTCATGACAATGAAAGAATTTTTAATGTGTTCTTTTCTTAATATGTCTCCTTAGCATGGTAAGTATGTACCAATCTCAAAATATATTCTTTTAAAAAGTTTGCACTAAAATGATATTCATGTAGATGAACAAAGATAGTGATTGTCCTCTAAAATATTGGTAAATATGTAGCCAAAAGTATAATCTAATACACGATCTGGTTTTGACTCTAAAATCTTCTGGTATTGTATACTAACATGCATCATAAGAAATTAAATTTCCATAATTTATACAAGAATATGACTTTTGGATTAAAAGTCCTTTTCGTCAAAGTACACAATAAGAACATGATTAAAGTTAATAAAATATTTCTATATAAAACATTACTTTTCATTTGTCTCATTACTACTTTCATTTATATTTATTTTTAATTAGCTTATACAATACTGGATTTTTATAAGGCTTCTTCAGTTTTGTTAAATCCATCTTTTTCCTCACATATGCTTGAACCTTTGGTTCTTTAGTATGTGCATGCTCATGAGTTACAATGTAATTTCTTTGATTCATCATTAGAAATTGATAAAATCAGGTATAGTCATTACCTCAAAATTTATCTCTTTCATACAAGTACAGAGAAATGTTTTCTACTGTCCTCAGATATATACTATATTTCTGTCAACTGTACACCTACTATGGTGCCACAGGACACTAGGACTTATTCTCTCCTCTTACCTATAGTATTATAGGAATTGGCCAACCTCTTCTCCAATCTTCTTCCCTCTGCTTCCAGACAGTAACTGGTAACTATTCTACTCTCAATTTCTACCAGATTTTACAAAATCCATGTTGTATTAAATATTAGAAATACCTCAAGTTACCAATGTAAGGAAATACTATTGAACACAATAAGCTCCCTGGAGATTGAATGTGTTACAAATATGACTATCACGACCAATAATATACAACATTAGTGAAACTAGAAAACAAAGCTATATGTTGTATAGGATAATAACTATATACAACATATAAACAGCTGCCATGGGACTATAGAGTTATGGGGAAATAGAAGTGGTTGCTATACTAGATTAGTAATACATATGTGACATAATTTATTCACAGATATTAAGATGTTTCTAAAATATATGTAAGAAAACCAGGTTAGAGGGCCTAGTGACTGGGATGTAGGTGTGGACCTCCTAGACTTCTGGCTCTTTGTCATCTGAAATCTGCTGAGCTTTTATTAAGTGAAGGATGAAATCCACTGCCACTGATGAGAAGTAAATGAATTATATTGGGAGTAGACAGACCCTGCCCTTCCCTCCAGAGGATGACTAATTGGCATACCATCCTGACTGGGTGTGATCATAGTTGACCCTTGCAGACTAGGAATGTATAAAATACACAATCCTCCCCTTTCCCTTTACTTCTCTGTGGTTTCAGGTAGGATTATGCACTAGGATAGTAAGAATTTGACATGATTTTTAAAAAATATATTGATTAAATATACTGTTTGAATAAACAGTATTGGCTATATATCCAAAGTACACATTCTTTGAATAGAATAATCAGGACAGAAAGACTGAAGGATTGATGGTGGCTCAGTTATCTCATAAAACTTGTGCACATGCTTTTCCATGCATGTGTAGAATGATATCCCTTGTTTTTGCTTTATATACTTTATATACTTATAATAAAACCACACTGGTTATGAATAAACACTGGTTCTGTTTTTGACAAGCAATACCCTCCTTGAAAACTTAGCATCCTTTCCTGGAAATAAGTCTTCAGAATGCTGTCTTCTGGAACAGAATTTGGCAAAGGTTGAATTGTAAATAATCTTTTAATCTTCATAATTTAAAGAGTAGTGCCAACTGAAAAAAACCTGGTTTGAAAGAGGATTTACCCTTATTTTCAAAAGAACAGACTAGAACTAGACAAAAAGATTAAAGTGAATTATATAACTGTCTACAATACTATTTTGTCTAACAGTCAAACTCTCTATTGCTGCATAGTAATTCTTTTAAACTGGAAATCAATAGAATATAGAGAGCTTGTGAATTTCAATCTTAGCTAAACATTAGAAAAGTAAAAGATGGAATAAAAGGGAGAGAAAGAAGGAAAAATGAAAGGAAGGATGGACAGAGGGAGGTAAGGAGGAGGGAGGGAGGGAAGGAGAAAGAAAGAAAGGAAAGAAGGAATGAAGGGAGGAAGGGAGGAAGGAAGAGAAAGCGGATTATAAACAGCAAAGGTAGAAAGGCAAGAGCTGTCTGGGATGTACACCTACAAGCACTACTTGATTAGTATATCTGAGGTTGGAGCTTAGGAATTTGAATATGTAACAAACTGACCAGGGCAATCTTAAATATAGAATTTGAGAGGCTGGGAATGAAACCTCATGGGCCAGATTTTTTCGTTCTTTTTAATTTTATTGATTATTTTATAAAACATTTTTACATACTCTTTCCTTTGCCCAACTCATCCCAGATCCTCTTCACCTTCTTTCCACCTCTCTTTTTCTTGAAAACAAGCAAACTAACACTACTGGTTTGGGGAGCAAGAAGATAATCACAGCATAAAGATGTTTTATAGTACAAATAAACAAACATGGCAGATTAGGCAAGTAAGGATGGTAAAGAATAATGTTGCTCATCTTCTGGGAAAAAAAGTTAAACTTAAGAGTTTAGTATTTGAGACTTCCCATCCAGGAGCAATAGATTAGTCTTTGTTTAATTTACTACCTTATTCTGACAAGTAGATGAGAAGAGATGAGAAGTAGGAGAGAGGGAGGTAGCCTAGGAGGACATTTTGGAAACTACTTTCCCATCCATAGCCAATCCCTTCTCCATATGTTACTGTGCAGTCTAAGGTTTTGATTGCTTGAAATATGGCTATTGCTTCACTGTGCTTAGTTCTATTTATTCCCTACAGGAGCCTGCAGGAGTTCTCGATGGGTTCTTTCAAGGAGTGGCTTCCTGATCACAGCAATTCATTTAATCCTTCCTCCACCAACAAGGCAGCCACTTGCTGAAAAGAGCTCCTTAGTCACTGGTTCGAGTTGTTTTGGAAACCTGAATGCACTTTCCAGAAAATGAGGGACCTTATTATATGCACATGAAGAATTTCTGTTCACAAAACAGAACTGGAAGACCCATTTATCTGGAGAGAAAAGATAAAAGATAAAAACAGACAAGATGGGACAGAGTTCTGAGAAAGAATACAAGGGATCAGAAAACAAGGAAGATAGAACTTAGAGAAGATAAGAAAATTTGAACCATAAGACTCAACTAATCTGAACCCTTGTAGGCTTTCAGAGACTGAACCATCAACCAAAGAATGTACCTGGGTTGGACCTACAGCCCCCTGCATATATATAGCAGATGTACAGTTTGGCCTTCATGTGAGTCCCCCAACAACTGGAGCAGTGGCTCTCTCAAAAGCTGTTGCCTGTCTATGAAATCTGTTTGCCTAACTGAGCTGCCTTGTCCGGTCTCAGTGAGAGGGGCAATGTCAAGCCATACAGAGACATGATGTGCCATGGTGGTGGGATACCCAGGAGCCTCTGCACTATCAAAGGAGAAGGGGAGCAGGGAAGGAGTGTGTGGAGGGGGAACTGAGAGGAAGGGGATTCAGGAATCAGGATGTAAAATGAATAAATAAATGAATTAATTGAAAAAAAGAAAGTTTGGAATTAGGAGGTTTTGAATAAGCTATGTCTCATGCCAAGCAAGGTTATTGAGAAGAAGAGCATCATATATATTATTTCCAGGGGAGGGATAAGACAGATTCAACAGAAACTAGCACACAATGGGATGAAGTCAGTGGGAAGCTAATCAAACAATTTTGTACAAAGGGAACAAAGAGTGTATCTTAAAAGCAAGCAACAGCCTTGGACTGATAACCTTAGCCTCATGTTGAGAAACATAAGGTTCTCAGGATGTGAAATGACAGCTCTCCAGGTTATAAATGGAACTGCTAAGTATTTTTTTTAATTATTTTTCTTCTCTGTATATCAGGTCCTCAGGGAATCACTGCCAAGACATTGACCCTAGGCTATCACTGCTAAGTGTGTTTCTAGTTTGAGAAGGAGCCACGCTTCTTCTCAAAACATCAGGCACTCAGCGAGAAAGCTTCATTCCACCTTTCAATAAGCTAGAACCTATTGGCAACCATCATCGTTATTACATAACTGGAATCACTGTAACTCATATCAATGGACTTGATATGTATGTGCTGAGATGTCTTAATGAAATATTTATAATGAAAATATTATCATGTCCACTACTTACATGAGAGACACAAAGATGAGGTAACTCAACCAAATTGGATGACCTCTATTCCTCATGAGGTAGGCATGAGTAAATAGCGATTTCATGATGTGTTTTTGGTTCTTTTCCACATTCCTTTGATCTTGATCCTTTCTAGCTTTTGCTCTTAAGACCTGAGCTAGGACTGAGCTAGACAAATCTGTGTACTTGGCACTGTGTGAGCACAGTTCCTTCTAAAACCTTGAATGAGAATCAGTTCTAGCAATAGAGACTAAATCCAATCCTGAATATGAGCCATGGAAAGGGTGGAGAGAGTAGTTCTTCAGACTGCCAGAGACACTGTTTAGAGAAGCCCATAAGAGCTGAAGATTGGAGATGTCTACAACTGATCTTTCTTTCGTGGGAGGATCGAAGAAGAGATTCCAAATACCAAAGTCTTGCCTACCTTAAAGAGTGAAGCTGGTTCCTCAGTCTGAGGTCAGAGGACAACATGCAGATGTTAATTCTCTTCTTCAACCCTGTGGGTTCTGGGGATTAAACTCATGTTATCAGGCTTGGGGGATATCTTTATTCACTGCACTACTTTGATGGCCCACAGCATAGTAACTATTGATTGGGGGCCTCAGTGGATGTAGAAGGCATCAGAATAAAAGTCAAACTTGAGCACCTTGCTAAGAAGATGTGAGGGAACTCTGTGTTGATGCTTGGTCTGTTGCTATGCATTGTAATGCTAAGTGCAGGACCCCAAGACCTGGTTGCCCCAGAGATGAGTGCCCACACGTAGACCCAAGTGATAATTTGTGACATTGCCTCCAAGTTATTTCTAATTGGTAAATAAAGATACCTACAGCCTATAGCTTGGCAGAATTTAGATAGGCAGGACTTGGTGTTCCCAGGCTTGGAGTCAGAGGAGATCACGAGGAGAGAGAAAAAGAAGGAGGTGGAAAGAGGAGAAAAATGCCATAGGTTAGGAGTCAAGAAAGCATGGTCATGGGGGCTGGCCAATTGGACATAAGAGGAGCCCAGGTGAAACATAATAAATAATAATCAGGGTTATTGATAGGAAAGTAGATTCTAATAGTGTAGAGGGTAGATATCTTCCCAGCTCTAGTACTGATTAAGGCTTATTGTAAATAATAAAAGTTTAGTTTTATCTGGAAACTGAATGATCAAAGGCAGAGTAGAAGTCCTGGATCAGGATTAAATTTTTCTACAATGAACTTCAGGAGTAGTGACTGGCCTTGGAGAAGACAGAGTCTTCTTTGTGGGATGAGTTTCCAAACAGACTTTCATCAATGATTACAGCATAGTACTAAAGATTGAATAATTTTGTGAATGTAAAATTCTTAAATTAAACAAAATTTGTGTATAAGCATGCATGCATGCATGAGTGTGTGTTTTTAATATGTTAATATTTAATATTTTAATATTATGGACTAATAGAGGTAGACAGAGAGAAGAGACCACCTTTATTTTCTGTTCTGCTATGCTTGTTCACAGCAGATTTTTCTTTCGTGGTCTAGATAGCTCATTTCTCATAAATATAATTTACTTGTTGAATTCTTGTCTTCCACATTTAATTGATTAGGCTAAATAACACAGTATCCTTTTATAGCACTCTGTGCACACAACACAGTTATCATTTCGCTTTTATTTATGGGATTTCTTCATAAAATACCAGCCTTTCCTACAGGCTGCATACTCCAAAACTAATGATCACATGATACTTTTGCTTATCGTAAGACTCTATATATCAACTGTATCTGTGAACATACTCAATTTATACTATTTTAATGACTGCTAGGATGGATGCATATAAAAGTGATATAGCGGGTAGAGCAATTTAAAGAACAAATGTAGCAATGAATGTGTGATGCTAGAAAGCTGTAGCAGAGAATGCACACGGACAAAAGAGTATGGACTAAAGATGGAGGAGATGTATGAGACATACAGCTCTAAAGTGGGACTTGGGTTTAATTTGAGAGAGCTTCAGATACCATGTAGAAGCATTTTAGTGAACTAGGTATGTGGTAAACAGTCATTAAAGAATTTTGAGCAAATATGTCCTGTGAAAACGTGTGTTAATAACATGCATATACCATATAAAATGTACTTGAAGAGAAAGACTGCAGCCAAGAAGTCTAGCTAGAGATGATGTGGTTTTTTTTAACTTTTTAAAAAGATTTATTTATTTATTTATTTATTTATTTATATTAGTACACTGTAGCTGTCTTCAGACATACTAGAAGAAAGCATTGGATCCCCTTACAGTTGATTGTAAGCCACTATATAGTTGGTGAGAATTGAACTCAGGATCTCTGGAAGAGCAGTCAGTACTCTTAACTGCACATCTCTCTAGCCCCCAGCTAAAGGTCTTTTGAAATTATTGTTTTGAGAACCACTGTGTAATTTCATAGATAACACAGGACAACTGTTAGAAAGAAAGTTTTATATTTGTTACCTTTGCATAGATACAATAAAATACTTAGCAGAAACAATGAAATGAAGTAAATGTTTGCTTCAGTTTATCGTTTCAGAAGGTTCAGTTCATGGCCCCAGGCACTTGTGTGGATCAATATCATGCTGTAAGTGTTGGATGGAGAAGGTTCTGACCTCATGATAGACAGGAAGAAGAGAAACAGGGGCAGGATAGGACTTTTGGAAAAGATACCCCAAGAACCCAGTTCAAGAGGTCTACTTCTTTCAAGGAAGTCCCATCTCCTTAGTTTCCCACAACTGCCCTGAATAAAATCACCACGAAGAAAAAGAAGCTTTCACAGCATGAACATATGTGAAATGTTTCCTATCCAAACCAGGGTAGTGAGAAAATATGTGTTATTTTAAGAAAGAGTTGGTATTGCTTACTTATGTCATATTAGGAGGTGATAAAGACAGACAGAGAGAAAAAGTATGACTGAGAACAGTGATAACAGCATTTGGGTGTTTATGAAACAGGTTGCTTAGGAGGTCATATAGAATAATATTCTGTGCCACAGTGGAGGGAGAACTTAAGAAGAAAAGTGAAGCCTCAGATCCAGTACTTCATGTGGTGTTTTAATAGTAGAATGAGGATAGTTTTTCTGACTCTTTGTAACTGATATTTTATAGATTTCTTTGGCAGAAACAACATAATGGAGATAGAAGGTAGAGTTTGGAATGACAGATGAGATATTCAAGTGTAAGATCCAGGTGGTTTAGTATATTTTGGGAGTCTGAGTGGGGCAGTGGGACAGAATTATATTCTTCCAGTTAATGGTCTTGATCATCTGATCACTGAAAAAAATGTCCATTTCAAATCAATCTATCCATTCATCTATCTGTCTATCTATCTATACTTTATATGTGTAAGTGTTCTGCCATACAAATGTCTATGTGCCACATGCATGCATATCCCTCAGAGACCAGAAGAGGGCAATGGATTCCCAGGAACTGGTATTATAGATGATTGGCAAGCTACCTTGTGGGTGCTATGAATCAAACCTGGGTCTCTGGTAGAACAGCTAATAATTGTATCCTTTGAGACATCTATCTACCCCATCATTTTGTACTCAATCATTAGTCCTTCAATTTCCTATTATTGGAAGTAGCTAATGGTTTTCATGGTAGTTTAGTATTTATTACACAATAGATAATTAACCTGCACCTCAATCCTGTTATAAACATGATTGCCCCAATAATAATACAAAAGGAGAAACAAGATCAGAAATGAAACAACTTTTATAATGTCAATTAAGTATGAATAGATTTTTAATGAAATTGACCAATCATGGTATAATTCATGGTTTTGGTCAAGTTGTCTGTGTTCAGGTTTAGGGTGGAAGACAATATTCCTAAACATTTAAAGTTTTTCACCAGTAGGTTATTTCTGGTATCTAACCATTAACTGCCAATTGGATTTTCTTTACAACTGTAATGACTAAACAGTTTTCTAACATCAAAAAATAACTGGGTTGGTACACATGATGTATTAGTATTGTAACTGTTATCATTTACTCAGCAAGGTGAGACCAGAGGATGATTACGATGAACCCAGTCTAGAAAATTGTGAGACTCATGAAACATCATTAAAAACAATAATTCAACTTCCTCTATTAAAGATCTTTCCATAAAATCCAACATTATATATTACAGTAACATTATCTGGACTGAGAAAATGTGTGTGTGTATGTGTGTGTGTGTGTGTGTGTGTATGCAGGATTGTATTATATGTATATTATATATATTTATAATATATATTAAATAATAATTGAAAAAAGGCTGTGCATTTGAGACATAGCAAGTGGTGGGGCCAAGAGAAGTCTTGGAGGAAGGAAATCAAAGGAAGAAATGATATAATTATACTTTTCAAAAAATAAAATCATAATAGACAAATATAATTTAAAAGACAAAAAATTCATCCTTAGTTCATATGTTGTTTCTCTATTCTTGAGCTAATTATCTGCTAAATGTTAACTTGCTTTTACTTTCTGTTTTCTCTTGTCTTTTTCAAAAGTTATTTTCTATTATTAGAAAATCTAGGTGAGTTTGGGTCTAGTAATAAATAATGTTCACTCTCTCTTCTGGATGCCTGCCTTTATGCTTTAGTTTCCCGTTCCTCTTCACAAATTATGTTTAGTAACACTCCCTGGCATTGATTGATGATTTAGAAAAAGATAAGCAAAAAGCTTGGCTTAGTACAGGGTTTGTTAGACTGCAAAAATACTAAGTGCCCTATAAATCTTACCTAATAGTATGTTTAAGTACAGTTATTATTGTCCTTGCTGACTTTATTTGGAAAAGGCGGGTACAACCAATTTGTTTCTTACTTTCCTTGGTTGTTGTTGGGAGATTGTTTTAGTCCATGTCAACAGAGGAAGCATTAGTATTTAAAGCTACTTATTATGTAATTAATGCAGAAACAATATGTGCATTTAACTCACTATTTAACATAAGTTTATCCCTTGGGAAGAGTTCTGCAACAGTAATTTGGTGATTTGGTGGCTAATGATGGCAGGTCTCTAAAAGTATGCACTGGAGCTAATTGAAAGGCTTTACTGGCAAAGGTAGAATATTTTTCACTAAAGTCTACGAATAACAAAGCATCAGAGAGTATTTCTAAGTAAGCTTAAACTTAGAAGGCGAAAGACTGAAGGGGAATGCATGATTCATAGGGCATGGAATAAATTTCTTTCAGTCTGAAGTACACATTTCTTGGCAGCCAGAATCTATTATGTAATTGTAGTTAAAATATTTGCAAGGAACCTAGTGGATTATTCCATAACACACTGGTATCAGAATGAAGGTTATTGTTCCAAGTAGTAGATGACCAAGAAGAGAGAGTTGGGATTTGGGCATTTGACTCCTCTCTGAAAGGTAAAACAGGACCTAGGGTAGGTTAAGGCTATGCATATAGATGGTAATATGTAAAACTGTAGTCAAGTTAGTAGATGACTTTAAAAGGGGTTAATAAACATAGATTAAGGTTTGGGAACAAGACACTGAAGGACTCAAAGTGACTGTGTAAGTATTAGCTATTTCAACCACATGTTAGAGATAAATGCCATTTGTCAGCTAACTTGGCAACTCCATAAAGCAGATAACATAGCAGGTAAACATTTTATGATTAGAAAATCAAGGTGTAGGGGTTTTAAAGCACGTACCCTTCATCACACACACAGTAAGTCATAGAAGTGTGGCTTACATGCATTGCAGCTCCTGTGCTCTTGATTACTTGGATCACTAGAGCTTGGAAGCATAGGAGACTGAGAGGCCTTGTAGTCCAGGTCTGACTATGGAGAACATTTAACTAAAGTTAAAGGAGGAGTTCATTGCAGTTAGTTGGTATCCTATTGAACCCTCCTCCCACCCGGTATCTCTCTCTAAAGCACCTCTGGTGTCATTTAGAAAGTTGTCAGACCTAGACCAAAAATCACCCCTCTGAGGAGGCCGCCATATCTGCCTGTATCCTGTGTTAGTGGTGGAGCCCTACTTCTCAGTTTAGTGTCCTGTGTACTTTTTGTCATCCACTGTGACAATGTTTCCCTCCCTACTCCCTGTGGAGTTGTTTTCAAACTACTGATTCTGGGATCTGCATCTTTTGCAATGTGGTACAACTACTTACGTTCCTTGATAAGTTGTTTTTCCAGGGGAAAAGGCAGTAAGTTCCCCCAAACCCGTGTGAATGTGAAGAAAAGCAGTGCTGCTGGTTGGTTTTTTTTTTTTTTTAACATAGTACAAAATAAAAATTAAAAAAAAAATACCTTCCATGGTTAAGGCTGGAACTGAGGGAGGGCATTCTCCATTCACCATTGTGGTATACAGTATCAGGGCAGACTCTAAAGTTGAAGAAGTATAATGCTTAACCCAAACACTGAGCTTTTCATGACTCTGGATTTAGATTAGATTCAGACTGTTTATAGTGCAGTCTTAGAAGTATAAGCCTTAAGATTTTGTGTTCTCCGGGCACAGAGTGAAGGGATACACATTCAGGAAGCTCAATAGTTCCTTGTTTGTTCCAGCTTAACTAGAAGAGGACCTGAGAACAGTGGGCATATGCTGCTTCTCGGTGGTCCTCTCCTTTGCTTCCTTGCCTGAGCAGATCCCATTTTGAATAATTAATCATATCTTATTCCACTAGAAAAAGCACAAAACACTTCCCCGTTTATAAAAGCTTTCTGTGAGCATTGCGGCTTGTTGGTCTCAGACAAGAAATAGACATTCACTGTAAACATATAGTAGGTTTGTATGATAAACGTTCTAATGGAAAACATAACATTTGATGTGAATTTATCATAAACATTAATCAATGTGGTTTAAATATCTGTGTTTTGTGCCACCTCATGATCAAGGAATGTTCAACAGGTAACATCTTGAGACTGTTAATCTATTTTCTACATTCATCACCAAATTTATACATTTGCACTATGAATAACCCCAAACTTACAACAAATAAAAAAAATGCAAAGAATAAGTGTTAGCAGTGTGTTTAGCCATAGATGAGGCATTTAAATTCCCCCCCCCCAAGTCTCAGGAACTTTCAAAGAAGCAAAACAGAAAGATTGTTTGGGAGCACATAAGTGAGAGATTGGCATCTGGACATGACAAGACAGGTGCTCTTATGGACTCAGAGCAACTGTGATGCCAGCACAAGATCAAGCCAGTCAACATTCTTGTGTGTTGCGGAGGAAGGCCTCTACCTCTGGAGCTACTGACAGTGAATAGCTTCTGGGAGATGGAGAGTCAGTTTTCTTTAAAGGCGTGGCTCCTGATAGGTTGACATCCAGTGGATGTCCTCACACTAGACAGTGTATGGGAAGCACACATTAGACTTGACAGGCTATAAAAACAAAATAATACAAGCTTGCATAGGGCTAAGGATGTAGAAGGTAGGTATAAGATACTTCAAGGAGAGGTTGGGGGGTGAATAGGAACAAAACACATTCTATAAAATTCTCAAAGATTTAATCACTTTTTTTTAAAGTTGTTAAGTGTAGTGGCACACACCTTTTGCCCCAGCATTAAAGTGCAAGAGAAAAAGAATATTTCTGAGTCCAAGGCTAACCTGATCTACGTAGCTAATTCTAGGAGACTACCAGGGCTACGCAGTGAGTCTCTGGCTCTAAATAAATAAATAGCAGATTGTTGCAATGCAAAAAAAAAAATGAAAAAAATTGAAAGTCTCTTTGTACTGATTTTGGAGGGACAGTCAAGTGAGACAAATATTCCTAGAAAAGTTCATGAAATTAACTGTCTTCCTTGCTTAAAATTATTAAATATTTCAAGTCTTACCTCAGTATCCATAAAATATATGATACATTTCCAGATACAAAATATAAGGATCTTTTTATTACAAGCATTTTTCTCTCCTTAGAAAGCATTTTTTAATCCTTTTTTATTGGATATTCATTTCACATACATTCTCTGCTATCACTGCACAGGGCATTTGACATAGAATTTTTATATGTATATATATTCACACATATTTTTATTGCATACATATACTTATTTATATTATATACTTAATTGTAGCATAATAATCAAAGACCATATATATATTACATAGATCTGGTAAAATGATACAGCAAAGACATTGAGAAGCTAATTTAAGTAGAAAGGTTGAAAGTATCAACCATTCTTTAGACACATAATTTGATAGACATGAATAGAGAGAATCTCAGTATCTCTGTTTTAGAACACTAGAAAAGGTATTAATGTAGTAAAGTTGTTTGAATGATAATGGAAGAATTTGTCAAATGAACTGAATGGTAGAAGGCATTCCAATCACAGGCAGTACACAAGGAAAGAGACGGAACCCCCTAAGCATTTAGTAGTTGTGTGTAGAAAAATGAAGGCATTTGTTGGATGACAGTGTAAGGTGTAGTAGTGAGGGGCAGTCCCAGAGAGGAGACTGGTAAAGTCTGCCAGGTTAGGTTTGAAAGAACATTTGTGCAACACTAATGGTTATAAACTTTCCCCTACTTTGATACCTCAGTAGTGTCCTATTACTCAGAAGCTAGTGCGGGAAATTGAATGTGAAGTAGATAACCCAGTTACCTGTGTGCAGCAATAAGGAGAGACTGGAATGTGAGAGGTCACTATGAAGGCAGGTAGGTAGGACTTGGTGTGAGGGGGTGAGACTGTGAGGACTAAGGAGGCATTGATGGCGTTGAAGAACACAGGGTGAATTCCAAATGTTGTAAAGTCCAAGGTAGTAATGACTTGGTTGATTTAGGTAGACATTTAAAGTGATTGGAATGAACTTGGAGAGCAACAAAGAGGTATGACTCCTCACCAGCGTACAGGAGCCCTGTTAAACACAACTGGTGAATTATCCTTTTCCGGAACCACAATGGAAAACAAATAGGAAACGAGGAAGATGTCCTATAGTTGTCCACTTCTATAGATCAACCAGGCTGGTTGGTCTGAATTTCTAGACCCTACCATGGTGCCAAACTGGGAACCTGTAAGAGCATGGAGACAATAACAAAATAAAGCATAAGACTGATGTGTGCCAGTTCAATGTAAGGTGGCCAAGAAGTAGACTTCTGAAGCCACAATAGTTTGCTCAAGTATATCAGTTTTTAAAACCCATATATCACTTCTTATTCTTTATTTATTTTTATTAGATATTTTCTTTATTTACATGTAATTTTCTCCTTTCCCAGTTTCCCCTCCAAAAAACAAACAAACAAATAAACAAACAAACAAAAACAAGAACAAACCCCTGTTGCCTCCCCCATCCCTACGCCTGCCACCCCACCCTCTCCCACTTATTGGCCCTGGCATGCCCCTACACTGAGGCACAGAACCCTCATAAGGCCGAGGTCCTCTCCTCCTACTGATGATCGAATTTTCAATCCTCTACTATACACATGCTGCCAAAACATTCAGTTCCATCATGTATAGTCCTTGGTTGGTGGTTGGGTCCCTGGGAACTCTGAGGGTACTAGTTAGTTCATATTGTTGTTCGTCCTAAGGGGCTGCAAACCCTTAAGCTCCATATATCTTTTCTCTAACTCCTTCATTGGGGACCGTGTACTCAGTTCAATGGATGGCTGTGAGCCTCTACATCTGTATTAGTCAGGTATTGTCAGAACCTCTCAGGAGATAGCTATATTTAGGCTGACTTGTCCTTCCTTCAGTCTCTGTTCCATAGTTAATCTCTGTAACTCCTTCCGTGGGTATTTGGTTCCCCCTTTTAAGAAGGAATGGAATGTCCACCACTTCTTAAACTCCAATTCCACTTATATATTGCTTATGTCACCCATCTCTTCAGTTCCTACATCTGGGAGTATGTGTTTTAGTTTCTCTGACTGTCAATGTCTCCTTACCTGAACCCCTGTTCCTTCTCATTTTTTCTATTTACAGAACAGCAATACCAAAAGCTTTGCCAAAAAAAAAAAGCTAAAAATTTAGGGAAGAACCCAGCTAGACATTGCTTTGAAGTTTTCAATTAAGTTTTCAATTTAGAGAATGATTATAATCTGTAATATATGTATTTTGATTCTGTGTGCATAGAATGTTTCTCCTGAACGGTTTATAATATAAAGTATTTCACATAGGAGTGGCAAATCCCTTGACACAGTGCCGTTTAATCCTGGGAAAGTATCATTCAACATGAGACTGAGGGTAAGCTTTATCATTACTATTTTAGTTATTATAAAGTCAGTTTAAAAAAAGACATGCTAGTAATAAGAGAACTGTAGTGTGTAAAATAATCAAGGAATTCTTAGTGTTTTAATTTCTGAATATAAATACTGCTCCTTTTTCACAAACCTTCAGAAATGGCTATTTATCCCTTTGAATAGTCCTTTGAAGCCTTAAATTATATCTTGATAACCACATTGAAATTTTGGAAGATCCTTAGTTTATTCCAATGTGAAATTTTTAAATGTTTCTGTGAACATCCTCTATCACCTCTGCTTATATAACCATCATCTACCTATGCATGCGCTTGTGTGTATCTACGCATATGTGTATATATGTGTATATCTACTTGTGTATATCTATATGAATATTATGTATGTGTGTATATATCTATCCTACCTACCTATCATCTATCTAGCTATCATGTATTATCTGTACTCTAATATTTCTTGTGTACTTCAATAAAATTTTATGTTTTAATAAGATAGTTATTAGTTTTTATATTATATAAAAATAAAATGTTCCAACACTAACAATTTTACTTAGGAGAGCTATTTCTTAATGTATGTAAGGCTTATAGAAAATTTGAATAAAATGAAAAGATAACTTCAAATAATCCTAAAGAAAAGTTTCTTCTTCCTTTTGGTTTAATTCTTTTTTCCTTCCTTTTACACTATCTATATCACCATAAAAATATATATTAAATTAAGTTGGAGATGTTTAGAAGCATTTTAAAAGCCTTAAAAATATCCAGTATAATAAACTGCATGAAAAAAGGTATGGGGATTGAGCTTAATGGTAGAAAGTTTCCCCAGTATTCATGTAGTTCTATGCTCAATCTCCAGGGCTGTGTGGAAAAATAAGATCTTTAAAATAGGTGTGGTAGTTCAATTCTGTAATCCCAGCATGTGGGAGGTGGAGGCAGGACGATCAGGTTTTCAAGGGCACTCTCAGCTACATAGTGAGTTTCAGACCAGCCTGAGCTCTATGACGTCTTTTACGTCAAATAAAATAGGTGAGATTCCATGCCCTCATCTTATTTCTAGTATTTCAGGATAAACACTGAGCTTCTCACAGTTGGCTGTGATGTTAGCTGTTGTCCTGTCTCGTGTGGTTTTGTAGATGTTGATATGCCTCTCTTTTATGTCTAACTCCCTGAGTGACTTTCTTAAATAGATGCTAGATTTTGCTAAATATTTCACAAAAGGAAGCCCTTATCAGTTGCTTGGCTGGTTCTGATTAATGAAGCTTAATTTCAGTTTTTAATCTAATAGACATTATTACTTATAATTCCTAGTTCAAGTTGATTTGCTTAGCTTTACCAGTCAACTAGGTTTAAGGTCATTTATAACAACTAAGCATTTGTCTCCTTAAGAATTTTTTTAGGTATATTATCAATCATATATATATATATGTATACATATAGATATATATAATATACAATACTTAATATGTTATCTAATTTTTATTGTAAATTTATTTAGAGATAGCCTATATTGTTATATGTATAAATATTTTTTATTTATGAAAGATATTTGACCTCTGTAAACAGTAATACTGTTCTATAATTTGTATGAATATATCATCACATATTTGCCTCTTTTCTTGTTGATAAATGGTTAAATTTATTCCAATATATACTCACTAAAATAAAACTCCTTTACTGTTCTAGTACAATTTTTTTTTATATGAAGACATTGTTTGTTTTCACTAAGTACCCATGAGTGGAATGGCTAGATCAATTATTAGGTATTGGTTTAACTGTGTAAAGAAACTCCCAGTTATTTTCTAAAGTAGTTGATTCAAGAAGAACCTCTTTTATAAAGCAATTGTTATCATTTGGGGGTAAAACTTACATGGGTAAAGAAAGAATTGGGGTAAAGTTTTACCTACTTCTTCTCAGATAATTAAGTGTGAAAAGCTCCAATCTTTAGAGACCAAAAGTATTAATCACAGAAACCATCAAATTTATTTTATAAAGCCTCATTAAGCAGATTTGTTTGGTGTTTAGAACACAACTACTTAATTCTGCCACAGTAGTACAAAAGTGTCATAGGTAATATGTACCTGAATGATTGCAGCTGTGTTCTAAAAACTTTGTTTATAGGAGCAGATAGCAGACCAGACTTGACTTATAGTCAAGAGTTTAACTATTTTGGCAAGTGATGGTCCCATTTTAATCTTTTCTTAGGTCAAGTGTATAACTCGGTAAATGTCCTTCCTTTCTCTGGAACTCATATTTCAAAGTAATTGAACATACCTACGTTCTAAATTTATAATTCTTGTGTATTTAATGTCAGGGTCAATATTAGCTTAGAACATAGTGAGTTTCAGAGTATCAATTTAAACCAATGTCTATTTGTCTTTGAAGCTCATATCCTCAGTTACAACTAAACTGTTCCTATAAAGTGGCGGGTTGTGGTGTAATATTCCACATTACCCTTCTGTTATTTACAATAAGTTTGATGGGGACATGGCAGCCTCAATATTTTCCTCATATAGACTTTAAGGTTTCTCTTTAGTGACTTACTGAGTTTCTATTGTTCTGTGAATTTGGAACTTGTTTTTATACTTGGTCAAACACAGGGATGACAGATATTAAGAAATGATGATGTTGCTCTGATAAAAGCTATTAAAAGATTTCTATGCTTTAGTGCTTCATCTATGACTGGATGCCATTCCCCTTTGTTGATAGGTTATTATAAACATACACTTTATATTCTAAGAGACTGGAAGTTTATCTGGTCTGCAAAGCCAGAGTTTACAATACACTTTGAGGTCACTTAAGACTTGAGATCTATACCCTACTGTGTATTCGGTCTGTTTGGTGCCTTTGAGAGAACAACGTATCAGACAACCATGGATTACTATATTAGTCATACTACCACCAAGGCTCAGTGCACATCAAGAGAAGAAGAAACAGAAGGCACGTGGAAGCTAGAAGACTTAGAAGAATGGTGAGAAATATTGTCTTCTGAAGAGGACATGGCCATTGCGATCTTGAACTCACGGCAGCTGTGGTTACCTGCACAAAACCTGCACTACACCAAGTCATCCCAGAACTCTGGCTGGTATAGGATTGTCAATGTCCAGGTACTCGCTTTACTTAGGAGCTATTGACAGTGCATAGTCTCTGGGAGAGGTAGCATCATTCTTTTTTGAGAATATTGCTACGAGTAGGTTTCCCATACTCCAGCGGATGGCCCCACACCCATGCACATATGGGAAGCATTAACTGGACTTGCTGGATTTCATTAAAAGTAACAAAACAGAAACAATGTCGTGGTGTTGGGAAAGAGGTGTATTGAAGAGGGCACGAGAAGAAGCCAAGAAGGAGAATGGAAAGTAAAAATGATCCACCATATACAGTATTAAATTCTCAATAATAAAAAATTAAATATCTTTTATTATACATTGATCATTCTACTCTGGTAGTCTGAGTCACTATCACCTTTTATAGAGTTCTGGAAACACCTTCCTAGATGTTGCTATAATTTTAACTATTGATTTATATAAAAATATACTTCCTTATATTTTATTAAAACATTAAAAAGTTTTTAAAAAAAGAGTTTGAGCAATGTATATATAAATAATTGATTATGCTATTTAAATATTGCCTTTTATTGGCATGTAGGTTTGATATTTGGGAATGATTCTATGGACCCATTCACAGTAAACAATCATGCCCATCACTAAGCGACATCTCCAGCTTTCATTTGGATTTTACTTAAATAAATGAATACCAATAAAAATAGGGATTTGCAATTTAGAAGGAATGTAAGATTTCTGAAATGTTTAGAAAATAATTTTCAATGAAAGGTATCTTTTTAAAAATTTTATTACCCCAAATTAAATAAAATTATTTGGTATTGAAGTAAAAGTTCTGTTATAACCAAATTATCCTAGGATAATTTTTTCTTGCTGTTTTGGAAAGTGTATGTAATAGGAGGAGTCAGGAAGAGGATGATGTAGACATTGGACTGTGGAAGACAAATTAAATTAAAACCCATGAAGTGGGAAAGAGAAGAGAGATTGTGTTCAAGACTAAAGAGATTGATTTAGGACTGAGCTAAGAAAGACAGATGGAAATGAGACAGAACATGAGATCTCTTAGAAGAAGCAGGAAATGTAAGAAAGAAGGAATTGATGTCACTGAGACAGGTGGAAAGAACAGAAAAAAAAGCAACAGAAACATGAGAAGCTACTTGTGGATTGAAAAGGTGAGTTAATAAAAGGGAGACCAATTTCAGTGAGCCAGGAAGAAGGAAGAAGTATTCAGTATGTATTTAGTATTTAGTATTTAGTATTTAGTATTTAGTATTTAGTATTTAGTATTTAGTATTTAGTATTTAGTATTTAGAGAGGGTAAGGCAGAGATGGATAGGAGAACATAATGGGAAGAAGACTCTGGAAACTGTTCTTTCTAACACTCATGCCCTGCAATACATGTGTGTACATGCACACAGACACACCCGGAAACACACACATACACGAGAGAGAGAGAGAGAGAGAGAGAGAGAGAGAGAGAGAGAGAGAGAG
>JADRCD010212444.1:27462-60047 GCA_019843815.1 Montemys delectorum
AGAGAGAGAGAGAGAGAGAGAGAGAGAGAGAGAGAGAGAGAGAGAGAAGAGAGAGAGAGAGAGAATTTCTTCACTTTTTAAATATCTATCTGAGTTTTCATCCTGACACCAAAAGATAACAGGTGAAGACAATAACAGTATCAGTCTCCCCCTTTGCCCAGGAACTACTAGTGACCATTAGTGCAGTAGTGCCTCAAGATGTTTTACAAAGGTGACAAGAGCCTTTAAGACAAGGAGCTTACTGACCATAGCAAATTGACAATAACTAATTGGGATCAAACACAGAAGCTGATCAGTTTGAAAGACAGCAGAAGTTCTAATAGACACCCAGCATTTGAAAAGTATTGGAAAGGTAAACAAGGTCAGTTAACTGAGGGCCTCATGAGCTGACCGAGAATAAATGTTTTTATTTTAAACTATTGTCCTTTCTAACTTACACAGAGTCATCTCTTGATTAGATTGTGACATGCTGAAGAGTCTTCTATAAATTCTAATGGCAAGAGGCAGCTCAATGGTTGAAGCAAAAATTTCTAAAGCTCTTCCCAAAACCAAATTTGTAGTAATAAAGATCCTGACCATTGGTGCTCTGTCGTTGGTCTGGCCATATACAGCTTTCTGAGTCCTCAGGAACCACTACATGGAAGAATTGTTCTCAGAAAACTAATGAGATTGACCCACAACTGCTATGCTTGCAACTATCATTGGTTGTAAGAAAACAATTCTCTTTGGGGTCAGGCTGTACATTTTACAACCAAGGCTCTCCTTGAATGGACTAAGATCTGAAAATTTCTCTCATTCGTCATATTTATCTTACTTTTCACTAACCAAGTAACATTTTTTAGAAAAATAAGTTTTTCAAGAAGTTGTAGGTGGTTATGAGGTGCCAGACATAGATGCTGGGAACCAAGCTCTGATCCTCTGGAATATCAGTGAACACTCTTTACTACTAACCTATCTTTCCAGGGCCAGTAGAGGCAATAAGAGGGCATTGGATTCCCTCAAGCAATGTTATAGATGGTTGAGATAGCATAGAGGTGCTGAGTACCAAACATGGTCCTTTTGAAGTGCAGAAAATACTCTTAACCACTAAGTTGTGTCTCCAATCCTTGTCTTTCTAGTTTTCCCATTTTTAAAGGTATCTTCTCTCTCCAATCTTACATACTAGAGAGAACATCAGATTAGAGTAGGAACCCAGTGTTAGAGCATTCCTTTAATCTTTCCTGGCTGTCAATATATCATGGATTCTGTAACTACATCTTCATTTTGAGAAGAATCAAACATTTGCTTTTAATTTATAGATCAATACATACATCAACTTTTTCTTAAGTGTACTTCATGGATGTATGCAAAATAAATTGAATGATAATCTAGTTTGTTAAGTTTGTGTAATGTACAGATAGGATAAAGTAGATAAAATGATTGAAAGCTAATGCTTTTTAGCTATGTCATTTATCTATAATTTATGCATCTATCATCTATCATCTATCTATCTATCTATCTATCTATCTATCTATCTATCTATCTATCTACCTACCTACCAATAATCATCTATCTACCCCTATCTCATGCTTTGCAAAGGTAAGCAATTATCATGGAAAAGATGTCAGTCGTACGTATTTACTGACTTAAATAACAAAGTGGAGTGTGGACTAATTATGTCATAAAAAATAAGATAAATCTGGCAAAATATCCAAGGCAATTTAAATCTTGAAATTTCCATTATTTTTGATTTTTATTATTTTTCAGTTTACACCTATCTTGATCACAGCACTCCTCCCTCTGCTCCTTCCAGTTACACTCTCACAAGTATTCCCCCAATTACCCTCTCCCCTTCACCCCAGAGAAGGGGAAGCCCTCTTTGATTGTCAGCCCACCCTGAGACATCAAGTCTCAGAAGGACTAAGCACATCCTCTCCCACTGAGGCCAACAAAGCAGTCCAGCTAGCAAAAGGAGATCTGATAACAGGCAACAGAGTCAGAGACAGCCCCCGCTTCAATTGTTAGGGAACACACATGAAGACTAAGTTTCACATCTACTACAAATGTGTAGTGGGCCTAGGTCCAGCCTATTAATGCTTTTCTGTTGGCGGTTTAGTCTCTGTGAGCCCCTATAGGCCCAGGTTAGTTGACTCTATAGGTCTTCTTGTGGCGTCTTTGACCCCTTTGACTTGCTCAATCCTATTACCCATCTCTTCCACAGGACTCCCAGAAATTTGTCCTGCCTGTAAGATGTGTAGAAATAAAGATGAAGCAGAGATTGTGGGAATGGCCAACCAATGACTTCCCCAATTTGTGACCAATCCTATGGGAGAAAGCCAATCCTTGACACTATGAATGATTTCTCACTGTGCTTGCAGACAGGAGCCTAGCCTAACCATCTCCTGAGAGACTTCATGCAGCAGCAATGGAAACAGAAGCAGAGACACACAGCCAGATATCAGCTTGGGAAGTCTGCTTTTTTTTTTCCTTCTGTTTGAAGGATATTTTCTGGAAAATCTCCAGTTGTTCTTAAACTTACAGTATAGTTCATGTCTCCCTCTCTTCAGTACTAGGATTCCAGGCATGTGCATACATGATGGGTTTTAGTATTTTTAAATATGACCACTCAGATATTTTTCCATAAGGTCCATCTCAGAAATACTACTTCAGTGGGCTTGGATGGCATTGAGGAGTTTACAGTTTTAACTAAGCAGCCTGTGTGATTCTGACATAAGTGGAATGTAAAATGCACGATAGCAAATGCCACTTGAATGATTAATAGTGATGGTTCATTGACAAGAGTATAATTTCAGTTCTCTCAGTTGCAGTACTTTAAACACCTTGGAAAATTGCTTAACTTCCCCTGGGTTTCAGTTTCCTCATCTGTAGAATTGTGACAATGATAATAATAACAACAGTGCCTCAAATGTTTTCTGATAAGTAAATAAGAATTTATTTTTGGAAGGGGTCTGAATTCTGGATTCACAAGATTACATTTTTAACACTAATTTTATCTAGATTTTAAACTATTAGATTATTGTTTTAAATCATTTCTGATTATTTGATGTGTATGAATGTCTTGCATGTGAATCTATTGCACCACATGTGTGCAATACCTGTAGAGGCCAGAAGAGAGTGTCATATCACCTGTAACTGGAATTACTTAGAGTTCTAAGATGCTGTGTGAGTCCTGGGAATTGAACAGGGGTCTTCTGGAAAATATCCTCAGTTCTTAACTGATGAGCCATCTCTTCAAGTCCATTAGATAATTCTTTTGGAAACTTTCTATCTGACTTCAGTTAATGCAGCCTTGTAGACAGTCGGGTGTTAATTCCACTGACCTTGGCAGAGAGAATTAGTTGAATCCAATGTTCCCCAAAACTTAGCTTCTAAAACTGTGATCTGGAATCCTGTGCGAGGTCATCATGTGGGGGTCATAAAAATTTTTGGCAACCGTGAAAGATTTCTGAACATGCAATGACTTAAAACTTAAAGCTAATTATTTAATGAATCTGAGGAGTTCCTGGCAACACTTTCCCATGTTGCACTGAGTGACTTTGTTACAGCCTTGGCCCTGAGCATACCGTACATACTCTTTTTCAAATATTATAATAATTTTTTAATATGATACTCATAGAGTCATTATTTAAATTACATTTGTCTTTCATGAGGGTCACAATAGCCTTTGAGACCCTGTCTCACTATGTAGTCCAGGCTAGCCTTGAACTTTTGGTGATCTTTTTGCATCTGTCTGTGAGTGCTGTAGTAAGTCTTAGGGACACTATGTTGGGTTTCAATCTGATAGCTTTTGAAAGTTTGCCTGAGACTTTGAGAGATGTCTCAGTTTGAAATGTGCTTGCTATGCAAGCCCAGGAACTGAGTTCTAATCTCTAGCACCTATCTTAAAATAATAAAATAAAATGAATAAAATAAAATAAAATAAATGCATAGTTCTGGCAAAAGTAGAGAGTTATAGCAACCGGTTGATTCCTGGACAGCCAGTCTAGGCAATCAGTAAAGTTTGGTTTCAAAGAGAAAGGAAGAGAATGGAGAGAGAGAGACAAAAAAGAGGAGCAAGAGAGAGGGGGGGAGGGAGAGAGGAAAAGAATAAAGAAGAAAGTGAGAGAGAGAGACAGACAGACAAAGAGAGACACACACAGAGAGAGAGAGAGAGAGAGAGAGAGAGAGAGAGAGAGAGAGAGAGAGAGAGAGAGAGACTGTCTCAGAGAATATGGTAGAAGTAATAAAGATAATCTGTGTTGAATTTGGCCACCACAGGACCTGCATACACTTACATACATGCATAACAACAACATCAACACACTCACACACATATGCACACACACACACACACACACACACACACACACACACACACACGAAAAGAAGAAAGGAAATGAGGGTTGGATATTTAGCTGAGTTGGTAGGGCATGTGCCTAGCATGAATGAACCTGAGTCCTGGTGTTTCATCTCCAACTGGGCATGGTAGAATATTCTTGTTATCTGAACACAGAATGTACTCTTTATGCAGCAATCGCCAAAGACTCCTGTAATGGCTAATGATTTCCAAGTTGACAGCATCTAGAATCAGTGAAGAGACGTAATATTAGGCATGCCCACAAAGGAAATTCCAGATTTTCTTAATGGAACTGATAAGACTCAGGCCTAAAACTGGATGGAAGCATTCCATGGCCTGGTCCAGGGTGACAAGCAGCTAGAAAGTAAGGAGAGCCCAAACGTTTGCCTTCCTCTGCTTTCTGAGACAGATGTGGCGCTACTGGCCAGCCGCCTTACACTACTGCTCCCATAACTTTAGCAGCAAGAAAAGTTGTCCCTTCAAATTATTAACGAAAACAAGCCCTTTCTTCCCTGAGTTGCTATTGTGAGACCTTTGCCATGGAAATGAGAGGAGTTATTAATAGAACCCCTCGGTTCTAACTCAAGAATAAGGATGATGACCAATTATGAACAACAGCAGGAGAAAGGGGAGGAAGGACGGGAATGGGGAAACATTGATCAATGGTTGCTAAGTACGTGGACCCCCAGGTGGGGCAGTCTCTGGATGGTCTTTCCTTCAGTCTCTGCTCCACACTTTGTCTCCATATTTCCTCCTGTGAGTATTTTGTTCCCCCATCTAAGAAACACTGAAGCATCCACACTTTGGTACTCCTACTTCTTGGGCCTCATATGGTGAGTTGAACCTGTGAATTGAATCTTGGGTATTTTGAACTCTTGGGCTAATATCCACTTATCAATGAGTGCATACCATGTGTGTTCTTTTGTGATTGGGTAATCTCACTCAAGATCATATTTTCATCTTCCACCCATTTGCCTGAGAATTTTATTAATTCATTGCTTTTAATAGCTGAGTAGTATTCCATTGTGTAAGTGTACCACATTTTCTGTATCCATTCCTCTGTTGAGGAACATCTGGGTTGTTTCCAGCTTCTGGCTATTATAAATATGGCTGCTATGAATATAGTGGATCATGTGTCCTTATTACATGTTGAAGCATCTTATGGGTATATGCCCAGGAGTGATATAGCTGGGTCCTCAGGTAGTACTATGTCCAATTTCCTTAGGAACAACCAGACTGATTTCCAGGGTAGTTGTACCAGTTTGCAATCCCATCAACAATGGAGGAGCATTCATCTTTCTCCCCATCCTCCCCAGCATCTGCTGTCACCTGAGTTTTTGACCATTCTGACTGGTGTGGGGTGGAATCTCAGGGTTGTTTTGATTTGTATTTCCCTGATGACTAAGGATGTTGAACATTTCTATAGTTGGTTCTCAGCCATTTTATATTCCTCTGTTGAGAATTCTCTGTTTAGCTCTGTACCCCATTTTTTATAAGGTTATTCGGTCATCTGAAGTCTAACTTCTTGAGTTCTTTGTATATATTAGGTATTAGCACTCTATCAGATGTAGGATGGTACTTCTCTTAAATGATGGCTGAAAGAGAGGTGGTCTTTTCTCTTACGGTTTTATATCTTGAATCATTGTAATCAGTTGGCCCTTACCTGAGGATGATGTAAACTCTGCTACTGAGTCACTCAGTCTTGAGGCTTGCTCTATCTCTGCACTTCCTGTTATGTGAGAAAATAAATCTCTGTGTATTAAGGTCTTTGTAATTGGGACAGAGTCTCAAAGAGGCCATTTTGCAAACTATGTTACAATAGTGGTTTTTCAATAAAGGGGCTAAAACTCCTATAATAAGGACGGACTTCTGAGGTTATTCAAGGTTCTAAAAAGTCTGTGTGAGCATTAAGTATCATTTTCAATGACTTCTGAATTACATAGTCCTATAAAATATTATTTTATTGTGTCTTTATAATCTTTAAAATGTTTTTTAAGTTATGATTTGGGAATTGTGTACTTTTTGATTACATTCCCTCTCCTTCCCCAACTTCTCCCAGATCCCTTTCCCTATCTACCTACCCATGTTCTTTCTCTCTCTTAAAAATTAACTGTATTTTGTTAACCAATTAATTGACTGGGATTTTTGTTTGCTTGTGTGATTGACTGTTTTTTGTTTTGAGTCAGGATCTTTCTTTGTAACCCAAGCATGAAATTCACCATAAAGAAAAACTGGCTGAAAATTTGTCGGCTTCCTCTCTCAAGCTCCTGAGTAATTTGGGTTGCACCACTATGCCTGGCCTTTTTATGATCATATGAAAATAGCATATTCTAAAAACATAAAAATTTATGAAACCTTTGATATTTAGTCTTGAGGAACAAAGTTTATGGTTCATAAAAAGATCACAATGCATCATCTGGTCATCTCCAATTCCTATACAATGGAGCTTGGGAAAGATACTCAAGTTCACAGTACTATATGCACCATAATAAAGTGAGATGCTTTGCCATGGTGAGTGAACAATGAGATATGGGAAATGGAAAGGTCTTTGTAAATAAAAAGAGGTATAGTCCACAAGGTCCACAAAGAAGATGCTGCTGAGTGATATCTTCACTTGCTGTGCTTTGCTTTCCTCACATTTGGTTCTCCATAACAATTTTTCAGGCAGTAACTTGAAGTCTCCCCTCTTTCACTTGTCACTTTTCTATGTGTTCTCTGACTACTATTACATTAGGATGAAAATACCACCGCCTGAATTCTTGAACACCTTAGCTACATATTGAGTGTATGGAACAGACTGTAGCTCATTATTTCTGTCTCACTATCAATCAAAGGCTCAGTCAAATTACCACATTCTTCACTCACAGCTTTATATCTAGAATTGATATTTGACTTGCATAAGAGAAGGATTCATATGTATGTTCCACAGAAATTTCTGGCAGATATAGGAAAGATAAATAACAAAAATATAAATTAATCTCTAGGAATTTAAATTGCAAAATAGAATGCAGTAAATCATGCCACTAAGCCATAATAGGCACAAGTTAGGGGAGGTGAATCACTCAAACTCCACACATGTGTTTATCTTGGAATAGCCATGCAGGAAGAAGGAGAAAGAGCCCAATTCCCAGGAAGTAAAATTAGGGCAGATCTGATTCATGTTTTAGGAATGTATTACCTTATGAAGACACAGCTAAAATAAGCTTGGTTATGAAAGCCAAAGACAAAAATATATATTAATATATTTACATATATTTACTCATTCCTATATATGCATATATAGGTACTTAAAAGTGACATATTTGATCATATTTAATATCTAGAATTTTTGCAGTCATAAACTAATATCAATATTACCAAATAGACTAAATCTCATGAGTTCCTTATAAGAATGGGACTTGGTGGGGTAGTCAAGCTTTCCAATATGAGTAAAGAAACTAAATCTGAGAAAGAGTAATTGTCTTATATGAGGACGAAGAATTGTCAGGAGATTAATTGCATTTGTTTTCTTCTTTTGTGTTTTTTCTCCTTTTATATTGCATATGTGAATATGGTAAATGTCCATGGCATAAATGCTTTTGGGTGGAAATAAGAGAAGGATATTGAGTGCCCTTGCCTGTCATTGTTGACATTATTTTATTAAGAAAGTCTCTACTGAACATGGAGCCATGTTGACAGTCATCATTCGCCGGAAAGCATGTTTCTGTCCCTCATAGTGGTGCTGGTATTACAGGTACATGCAGCTATGTTGTAGAAATTTTTAATTCCAAACTGGGGTTCTACCTCACCTTTGATCATTTAGTTCCCAAATAAAAGGTGCACACCACCTTTATATTTATACTAAGCCTTAATCAGCAAAAGAACTGGGCAAATATCTGTCTTCTATACTATTATGTCTATTTACCAGCCAATAATCCCATTATATAATTTGCCACGTTTCATCTGGGCTGTTCTTAACTCCAGTCAGCCAACCCACATGGCTATCAACCCACATAGCCATTATTTTAAGATTCTTATCCCACAGCAACTTCTTCCTCCATTTACCTTCTCCTAATGGTTTTCCTCTAACCTCCAGTCCAGGAATCCTAAACCCCACCTATGTATCTTCTGCCCAACTATTGGCTATTGGCATCTTTATTTACCAATCAGAAATAACATGGGGGCAAGGTCACATAGCATCATTTGTGGCAACCAGATTTGAGGAACCAGTATTAGCATGAGGCTACAACCTGATCAGCATCAGGCCAACCCACTACATAACTATAACAGGCTCTTTACTTAGAAGGTGAGATTTTAACTCAAATAATTATGCTTATGCAGCAAGCACTTTTATCTAGTGAGTCAATCCACTATGCTTTTGAGTTGAGATTTCTAACTGAAATTTTGGACTCTGATTCCTGACTATAAAATTCTCTGTCTGGGAACACAAAGTCTCATTGTTTCCAGGCATCTTAAAATGGTCTAGTTTAACCCATATTTGATTCAAGAATCAATACTACTTCTGATTATTTGGCTTGTAAGTTCATCATATCCTGTAGAAAATAAAAGAAAACACAAAAATTGTAACTAGAGACATCTGTCAAATTTCATCAATATCAAAAAGAAGCAAAGCCAATGCACACATTCATCATCCTGAAATCCTGTTTTGCTTTGTTATGTTTAGGAAATAATCAAGTCTCACACTTGCTAATTAGATAAAATATAAAACATGAACAAGAAAAGTATCACATACCTTCTGAGTAGAAATAAAAATGTCATGGATGCATACAGGTGCATACACCTCCATTTTGACAATGATTACCAGTGTGACCTTTGGCAGATCTCTTGTTCTTTCTGTGCATGGATTTTATACCATGCTAAATAATGGAGTAAAAAACAAAAAGATGATGATGCTTCAGGGCCTCCATACTCAAAGGCATTATACCATACTAAGAGGATGAATAGAGTTGAGAATGTGGCCAAACAAGGGTAGAATGTGAGTGCTCTTGGAGGGTTCAATGTCCCTTTGTGACTTTTATGTGAAATACTGTCATAGTTGGGTAGAATTCTATTGACTGGTGTTGACTGTGTTACTCTGGAGCATATTTAGATATTGATCTGGCTAAACCAAAAGTAATTTTGAAACCTAGGCTAGTCTTAAAAAAATATTTTACTAAGATAAATCTATTAACAGAATCTTTGAATTTCTGGCCAGAACTACCCAGGAATTTTACCTGCCCACTTCATTCAGGTGTTCTTCCACTCTATATAATGTTACTTAAATCTACTGGCTCATAGACTGTGGGCTGATTATGGCTGTGTCCTACACTGACTAGACAATTGTTCTAGCATATGGGTTAATGTGGACAATAAGACAGTGAGTAATGGTGAAGAGGTTGGTGATGTCTTAGCCCCAGGCAAAGGCACAGGATTTAATCTGCATACACTTTAACAGAGATGGATGAGACTCTATATGGTTTCCCAATTCCTTAAGTAACTTACATGAATTTGTGGGGGAAGCAAATGTAAATCTTTCATGATTTAAGACAGACAAAGAGGGTCTGGTTGTGGTTTTGCCACTATATAATCCTACTAAACCCAGGCTAGACATTGATGTGTCAACAATCATTCTCTACAGAGTGGAACTTGGGATATATGTGTTATCAGTTGAGTAGAACCAAGGAAGATCCTGTAGATGATGTGTCACATCATGGGACTAATTCTAGGCAGGACACTCTAATGACTGGGAGATTGCTAGAATGTGGAATTCTATCTACTTATTTGGAAAGTGGTGGGCAGGTACTCTACTATAGATGATGCAATTAAGTGTTCCAAGTCAGCCAACACAGTTTAATATATGTAGAGAAGATATGGTTAAGACAAGTGATAGTTTCCTTATGCACTTGACAAGTTTAAAATGTCCATGTTTCAGTTTAACAGTTCAAAGATCAAATATATTATTTGCTAGCATAGAAACTTAATCTTTCTAAGCTCCAGTTCATATATCTACAAAATTAAAGCAATATTTTTTATACAAAATTTCCATGGATAACATACTTGGCAGTTTATTGGGAACAAGAACTTATACTGCTGTTGTTAGAGTAGGAGCATTAATGTTATTTGGCATTAAGTCTCAGGCAGTGATTCCTCATAGAGGAGGTTAAACATCATAGTCAGAAATTACAGACACCTTTGTTAGACATCCAGTCAAGTTTACCATGTTGAATTCTACCAGAAAAAAAGTAGACTTGATCTTGCATTCTTGAAGACGATTCTAGGCCATAAGGATAAACAAAAAAACAATTTAGATTTGGACTTAAATCAGATGGATATTACTTGAGTGGATAAAACAGTGGTAAAGTAGAAATCAAGTTTATTACATTGATCCTAATGAATAACAACAACAATAAAAAAAAAAACAGAGGAAGAATGGAGAATTCTTGGAAATCCTGAAGTACTTCGTCAAGATAAATATAAACCAGGACTCTCTAAGCCTCAACAGCTCCATATTTAATGAACAGGATGTTAAAAAGTCATTGAGTACTTTTTGAACACTACAAAGTCATAAACTTAACATGAGATAATATTCATTTTATAGAATATATAGAATGAAGACTCAACTTCATCCTGGGAAAATAAACCCTGGTAATGTTGGCCTGTGGTGTCATCTAGTTATCTGCAAAGAAATGCATGTGGAGAAAATAAATCACAGAAATTGAAAGAATTTTGACCTATTTACTTATTATTTATTTATTTGCCCCTTCCTCTATTATATATATAAAGAAAAGAAGACAGCATTGTGTCAATATATGTCAGAAGTTTTGATCAAATGAGATTAAATATTTGTAAATAGTAGAGTCCCAAGATGTCATCTGTCTTGGTTCCCTAAAGGGTTGATTTCTTTCCTAGTTCTTAGCATTTGTTGTCTGGTATTATTTGTTTACTTTCCTTAATCCCAATAAAAATAGAAATCTTTGTTTCTTTCTGTTCAATCATCAGGATCATGGTTTTAACATTTCATAAAGATTATCTGAAGAGTGCAGCTCTTGCAGCGTTTCCTCAACATTTCTGATTTAGTGGAGGTCAGTGTTCTCGATGTCAATGGGGGTGAACATTACTTTTTTTTAACATTTCATAAAGATTATCTGGAGAAATGCAGTTTTGCAGCATTTCCTCAAAATTTCTGATTTAGTAGATTGGGGGCGGTGTTCATGATTTCAATAAAGTGAACAATAACCTTGTTCTACAGAAAAAATGAACTGAATGCTATTCCTGGTGATTTGTTTGCCTTTATAAGATATAGTACAAGGGCCCAAAGGTGGAAATTTTAGAACCCTGAAATTTAATTCTGGGCATAGATTAGCTGTAGGGGGAGATTCCCTAATTGTTTGATTGGGTAAACAAAGACGGCAGGAGCTAATCAGTGGATGAAGATATAAAGACAGGTTTTCCAGGTCCCAGGAGGAAGAGGAGGAGACAAGATTGAGAAAAGGCCCTTTTGGCCAGGCCGTGGTATGGGAAAGCCAGACATCATGTAGGCCTGGGGTCTATTAGATCCGGTTGTGGCCTCCGCCACCAGGTGAATTCTAATATAGAATAGCTGATGAGTTAAGGACAATAGATTCTGAGCACAGCGGTTGTGTCATCTGGCTGATTTTAAAATATTAAGATTGTCTGGTGTTTTCCATTTGCGATGATTCAGGTGGGCAAGAGAGAGGACATAACTGTGAAGCAGTCATTGGCGGTAGGCGGAGCCAACCACCTGGGTGGTCAGTTAATGAGAGGGCCATTTCTAGCACTGGATCAGGAGCAAGCGGAAACTGGGAGAGCTAGCAGTGGGAGATGAGTGAGACCTGGGTGCTTGCTCTATAGAGGCTGGTGGAGCTAGCTGAGAAAGAGTGAGAGAGCTCAGAGCTCTCTCGACAAGGAGCAAGCAAGGATTATAAAATTACATGCAACAGATAACTACACAGTTCTTAAATAAATTCAGAGACTCACTAAATACCGATGTTAATCGAAGTGTGCAACACCTTGTCTTGTGACCTTACATAAGTATCCCTTCCCCTAAGACATTCATCACAAAATGAAGGTATTAAACTGGCATAATACTAATGTCCTTTCAAGCTTTGAATATCTTTGGCACTCTAATTCTGAGGCTTATTATGGAAAGGAGTGATTACAACTAGGAATATGCTTGGCAACATGATGCTGGTGCAAGACTGTATTTGTTCTTTTCAGCAAAGAAAAGATTTTTTGCTGAATTTAACTGAAATTCCAAGTTGATATTTTGTTGTTCTGAGATATGGGGGTTGATTGGTGAAACTAATTCTATTTCATAGATAATATTACAGTCTAATTGCTTAAGATATGATGCTTAATTTTTAGAATTCTAGAATTTTTATTCATTTATTTTTGCAATCAAAATATAGGCATCTTCTATTCCAAGCTAAAATCTATAGTTCTGGATTTAGTATATGAAGCTACATTTACTAATACCAAAAATCAAAATAGATTTAAGAAATATCTAGAAAACACAAGCTATCCTTTGTATCTTAGCTCCCAAAATGAACCAAATAAATTCTTTACATTCCTCTGGTCTGGCATTTCATTACAGCAATGAAAAATAATGACTAATATCTACAACAGCAGAGTAAAACAATCTTTACAAGATTGTACTGGAAGTCCTAACATTTAGCAACTATTCAACATATTTTTGGATTTTAGTATCAGAAACATGTGAAGAAGGTGTATCATAAATGGCTTGATAGCTTAGAAAGCCCATGATAGCTGGGTTTACAGTGACTGTTTGCAGAGAAACAAGAAGCTACTGTAATTTTCTACTTGAATTCAATTTTTATGATCTATTTCAGAGCCTCTCTATCAAAAGGTTTGTAAGGGTGGAGAATTTTAGAGTTTTAAAAATAAGAGCATTTATTAGAAATGTGGTAGTATATAGTGTATAACCTCTACTTAAGAAGTCGGGGAAAAACTTCTGTACCTAGCCAGGAATGCAGTCTGACCAGTTTCAGGCAAGGCCCCAAGTTGAGGGTCCACACAAGAAGCAAGATATGAATCACCTGGGTGGTCAGCCATGAAAAGAATAACCATTGTCCAAACCACATTCTTGTGACAATAAAAGTGCAGAATGTTTTCCTTGTGACCCTGACTCAATTAGGGGCTGAGTCTCTTAGAATTTTCCACTCTTTTCCTGTTATGTTTCCTTGGTAATCCCCTCACCCCCCTACTTTGTGGTTTTTCCCTTTAAATACCCCTTACTTCGGGGTCGAACTCCTCTGGCCTGCTAGGCTCTGTGTTCGACCCCAGATCTGGCTTCCCTTCTTCCCCCTGAATAAACCTCATGTTGTTGCATCAAGATCGGTCTCTCGTGAGTTATTGGGTGGTCACATCATCCTGAGACTTGAGAGATGGTCTCCCCAGCTCTGGGGGGGTCTTTCAGGTTGAGATTGATATCTTTTGGGGGGGCATGTTGTCCTGGCTATTGTAAGTTATTTAGCATTGTAGGTTATAATGAGTCTATATCCATTTGATGCCAATAATAACACCCTTCCCTTACCACAACATGAGGCAATCAAAATATATTTACATTTTGTGAAAAAGTAAAATCTCAATGTTTTGAGAATTTCTTTACTTATTAGATATTTTCTTTATTTACATTTCAAATGTGATCCACGTTCCAGGTTTCCCTTCCAGAAACCCCCTATCCCATCTTCTATTCTGCTTCTATGAGAGTGCTCACCCACTACTACCTGCCCCCCCCGCCCCGGCATTCTCCTATACTGGGGCAAATAGCCTTCACAGGATCCAGGGCCTCTCTTCCCATTGATGTCTGAAAAAGCTATCCTTTGCTACATATGTGGCTGAAGCTATGGGTCCCTCCATGTGTACTCTTTTGTTGATAGTTTAGTCCCTGGGAGCTCTGGAGGGTCTAGTTGTTTGATATTGTTGTTCTTCCTATGGGGTTGCAAACCCCTTCAGCTCCTTCAGTCCTTTCTCTTAAATTTTGAGAATTTCTAATAAAATTATAGAGTCCAGTGATTCACAAATACTCCCTTTTCTTTTAGATAAATTAAATAACTCTAAAGAAAGCTTTTTAATGCTCTTTTAAAAATATTTGTTTCTTGGCTTATAAGGTGTAAGTTTTTAAAAACAATATTTTTAATCTACTATGATAAAATCATAGTAGTAAATGATATAAGTTTCAAAAATGTGAATTATATTAGCCTACCCATTGACTGTGTTAAGAGCTGAACTTCAGGGCAAAGGTTGAACACACCTTTAATCCCAACTCTTGGGAGACATAGTCAGGCAGATCTCTAAGTCTGAGGCCAGCCTGCTCTACAGAGCAAGTTCCAGGACAGTTAGGGCTAAAGAGAGAAACACTGTCTAAAAAAACCCTGAATTTATTATGATGGGTAGGAAGCCACAGTACTCAATATTACAGAATTTATACTTCAATGTACTGGAAAAGAAATAGTAGTCAGAAAAGTAATAAGTGAATAAATAATTACAGATGTGATAAGTGACACAAAGAAAATGTTCATGATTCTTTGATAGAAGACAATGATTATATTTCATATGAGATATAAATTTAAAGGAAAGTAAGCAACAGAAATGCCTACCATATGGAGCATATATTTGTTTGTAATAAAAATGATGATGATAATGATAATATTAAAATAATGTTTTCAAAATGTTAGTAACATTAAAGAGACTTTTAGGGTCTGGAGCAATGGCTCAGCAGTTAAAAGCACTTGTTGGTCTTTTAGAGGGCCCAAGTTCAATTCCCAGAATCCATATTGGCATACTGGGCAACTTACTACTGCCCAGTTCCAGAATATCAAACACCACCTTTGACCTGTTTACAGTCACATATAAGTTGCATACATACTCATAGATACACTTATACACGTAAATATTTTTAAAATATCTTTTATTTAAGGTCATCTAACATATATAGGATAATTGATAGTGGTGTGGGTATCACAAATAAACATAAAACAACTATTTGGGATTTTAAACGCTAGGTAAAAGAACTTGGTTGCCCAATGTAGATATACAGGTGCTGGTGGAAACTGAGAGGCTGCCGTATGGGCTCACGTCGATCAGAAGCTGTATCTGGAACAGCAGCTGATGTACGTGATGTGTGTGTCACTTGTGGCAATTTTAAAAAGTAGAGAACAAGAACCAGTCCTATAATTTTGGCATGATGGATTTTTAAAATTGTCTTATGTGTAGCTGTAATCTAGCAAGCTGGAGTTGAAGGTCATCTTGGGATCTGAAAAGTCGAGAGCTATAATTAAAGAAATGAAAGTAAGTAGATGAACATGAGACACTTGTTAATAAGGATTATAAGGCATAGATTTGGGAGGTCATAGATAGAACTGATAAGAAGTCATGACCATTAGATGTTCTTAAGCAAAACAGAGAGAAAACTCTTTAAACAAGAATAAAAAAGGAGGAGGAATCCTTGGGTGAGTGACCCAATTAGAAACAGTGACCTTGGATTTGAATATATTTTTAATAGTGTTTCAGAAAAAGAAGTGTAGATCAAGAGGAAGGTTAAAATGGAAAGTATTCTGAATGTTCTGAATATTATAGATTTTCTTACACAACCCTGCTATATGAACTGTTTCCACAGGATTTTGTTTACGCCCCCGGGAGGAATGAATGCCTCTGCCTGTCCAAAGAATGCTACCAGCAAGGTGCTTTCCCACCCCTACCCCCACCCTAGCAATACAGCACATCTACTCAAGCACAGTATGCAAACAGCCTCCATTTGGCAGTGCAACTTTATGCTTCTGAACACATCTGGTGAAAGTGATCAGTCTGTTTATCATTGCTTCTCTGTCTGTGCTTTGAACCCCGAGCTCTTCAGGAATAAAAGCCTCAGAGATGCACAGTGAAGGGCTCTTGGGAAGTCTGATCTGGAGTCTCTCTCCTTGCTGTGTTGAATTTCTAATTCTGCTTCCGTTCCTCAACACCAGCAGTCAGGGGAAAGTCAAGATATCTGCATGTTGCAGAAATAATGGAGCAGATATTGAAGTTTCAGAAGTCCCAGATTTAAGTGTAGGCAATGAAATTATGGGCATGCTTCTTGAAATATAGGATATTGATTTCTTTCAACAAGTACTCTTTGTTTATCTGATTATTTTCTCCCAACATGCTGTGTCAGGAGACATGCAGAACCAAGGCACACAGAGACTAAGTAAATAGTCTGTCAGAATCGAAACCCTGTCTTCTTAAGTAATTTATTAGAGTCAGGTTTCTCTAAGAAGTGACTGGAATTTGTTTAAAATAATGTAGCAAGAAAGTGATCAAGTATCTAGAGTGACTGAACATTGCCTTTATGCTAATAAACAAATAACAAAGCTAAGAAAGAATATGTATGAAAAGATCAGACGAGTGGGAGAAGAGACTTCTGTAGTTATGTGGAACAAGCTGAGTGGGAGTTACAGATCAGGAAAGACAGATATCAGAAAGAGGGCTTTAGATTTTGCATCTTGAAGGTGGAGTAATTCTTCATAATGATGAGACTTAGGGTGTGTCTTTGTATACAAGTTGCTAAGGCAGAAATTTTAACAATAAAAAGTTATTGATGAACACAAAGAGCATATTAATTCAGGGAGAAATTAAAAACCTAACATATCATTAAAATACAGAGAACATAATAATACTTTATGTGTCCTTTAATCCAGACTAAATTTTATGCAGTATTGTTTATTCAGAGAGGCAAATTATATATTGATAGATTGTTTTTAGAATAGCTTCCTCAGAATAGTTCCTTTAGATTTTATGTCATATGGGCAGGTAGAAGTTAGTTCTCAAATATTTAGGAAATTTGATTGTATTAAATAATAATAATTAAACATTCGCTAAAGGATTTGCTCATTAATATCATACTTAAAATTATTTTCATTAACTTTATATTCACTAGCTGAGGATAGCCCAATTGTGTAAATAGACTTTTTGTTGCATGTGGCCCAGGCTATCCATGAGTCTTTGAGGTGTAGTGCCAGTAGGTGAAGGAGTCCCCAAATTTCCCAGGTCCTATGTCGCTCCTTAGGAATAGATCAGCTCAACTTTATTTCCACCCCTGTTTTTGAGACGGTATTGTTCCTCCTGCAGATGACACTTCAGGAAGTTGACTCATACATTCCACCTGAGCACCATAGCTACTTCCTACTCAAATACTTTTTGAGTCCTATAAATACCTCTTTTCATCGAGCCTTCCTGTCTTTTCATGGAAATAAGTGAGACAATCATCAGGACGTTTACAGAAGCCGGTGTCTCCACAAAACGTGGTCTTCATGATGCTTGTCTGGGAAAGCCTCAGCACTTCCAAATCTCAAACTGACGAGAGACATCAGGATGTTGCCCAAGCTTCCTTCTCCTAGTCAGTAATGGTGGCCATCATAAGAAACTTCATTTTGCAAAGCCAAGTACAGTTTCCAAGAGTGTGATCTAATTAATTTACAGGGTTATATCAGAAGTGAAAACAGCAATTTTCGATGTTATCAATATTACCTTTCCATTTATATATATAATAATTTTACCCTCAATGTTTTCAGCAGAAGTAAATAATGCCTCTTCCTCCTCCTTCTCTTTACCCTCTTTTTCCTCCTTTTTCTATTTCTTACTTTCTTTTAAATTTTATTTTGATTTTATTTCACAGAGGCCAGAAAATGATCCTCTGGAGCTGGGGTTACAGGAAGCTGTGACGCACTGAATGGATGTAGGAGTTAGGAACCAAACTTGGGTCTTTCAATAGCAAGCACTCTTTATCACTGTGCCCTCCCTCCTCCTTATCTAATTTTTAAAATATTATTTGTACATATGCTTCAGTGTTCACATATTATGATAACAGGTGAAATCTAAATAACCATAACAAATATTTTTTCCACTAAAATGAAAAACATTATTCAATGTTAAGGCAGATAAGCAATAACTAACAGTTTTTAACAGTAAATACCCCCTCCATTCAAGGTTAAAAAAAAACATTGTACTTTAAAAACATTTTTAGTTTGATTTCTGATTGTCTCCCCAAGTAAAAATCCTTGCAAAGTGTATGTGTAATTTTCTAAATATATGAGAAATTTTGTCCTCTTGAGATGACAGGTTTTTTTTACCCTCTTCGGTCCATTCATCTAGGTTTATTTGATTTTCTATATAATTATTCTCTGTGTGTCCTCTCCCAATAGACCTCTAAGCATAGTCTGAAACTACAGATATTAAAGCATCCAGCATCCACTTTCCTGAGGCCATATTTTAGTCTTTCTAGGTCCTCTTCTTTGGGAATAATATCACTATTACTTCATATTATTCTCAGGGTATATCAGTTTGTTTTAGACAAATATTCTTCTTGAAAAACTTTGATTATTGTTTACATCATTAAAACTTTGGAATAGCGATTATAGTATTTTAATGTGTTTCTTCAAGAGATTATAGTGCAGTGCAATATCACAGTAAGATGTGACCATATTGATATTTTCAGGTAGTCCATAATGACTCATATTGACATTAGAGTAAATTAGAATCATGCATGTCTTTTCCTATCATCACTCTACAGTACAGATTCTACAGATTCACAATAATGTTTCCTCATGCTCTTTGTCTCTGTTTGTTCCTGTTTAAATTATATTCAACATAATTCCTTAATCTGGAAAGAGGACATATAACCACTTTCACTTGGAAAGTTACTTCTCATTCACATACAAGTCAGCAACTCTAGGTGTTTCACATATTAATTAATGTGCTAAGTTATTAACTTGGTGATAAGTATAATTTAAGAGTGCTTTATGTTTCCCTGGAGTTGTTTTTATTTCTAGCCTCCAATTGGAGTTAAAAGAAAAGTTATTATATCTGAAAGAAAAGTGAAGCTTTTGCTTCTGTGGGTACTGTAACAGTAACTCTTTCAGATGGCCCCTACTGCAATTGTTTCTCTAGCAGTCTAGCTTACAATTTTCCAAGATAGTGACTTTTGCATTATTGAGCGTAGGGAATGTGCATAGGGAAGATTTTCAAATTCTGCTCCCAAACCTAACATACTTTATTGATCGATACTTCTTGAATACTTTATCTACTTTTTGCCATTCTCCATGTTGGCCATTTAACCTATTCTGGATGTATTGTATAACAGATTTTCCTGTGGCACATTTTCTGTAGATTCACTCCTACCACATGGCAATTTTTCATCTTGTCTCTTTTATTGTTTATTACATTCTGACTGCTGTTTGTATTTGAAGGTCATTCATGCCCATCATTGTGCAGTGTTTATAATGAGGTATGTCATATCTCTTGTATAGTGAATCAACATTTTTGTTCTTTATAGCTTTTTGATGTCATGAACAATATACTGTATACATTTAAAAATATGTAGCTTAGGTAATCTCATGTATACATTTGGGGATGAGAATATAACTTAGATGGGATTATTGGGAAATCAAATCCCTTACAATACTTTGAATTTCTATGACTACAAGTATATTTCATTTGTTATAACATAATAAAGGGAATATAGTTCTCCATCATCTTTTGTGTATGAAATATTTCAATTGTAAAATCTTGTTGAGATTGCTTCAAGTTGCTATAAAGAGTTTCAATGCCCCAAAGCCCTCCATTGCTAATGAATGAAAAAGAAATGATCTGGCTAGATGACCTGTAAGACCTTTTTGAGTTCTGGAAGTCAGTGAGAAGCTTTCTCCATTGTTTTGCAACAATTTAAATTCAGGAATACTGACCTGAATTAGTTGCCAAGACAACATAACAATACTGGGAATGACAGCTTTGATGTGTAATCCAGTGAGAGCATTTACATTGCATGTCTGGTTGGGGAACATTTTAGGTACTGGCATTATGTAAGGTTAGAACCAGTGTTCCTACTTAGGATGCCCTTGCTGACATCTGAGTTCTCCCACATCCAACATTCTTCCCGGGTGACTTACTCAGTTGGATTACACACATTGCAATTAAAAAAAAAAAAGATAAACAGGATTAAAGTAAAACTATATTCAAAACTTCTGCCTACTTTTGTTTGGCAATATATATTTGTAAGTATTAGGGACAATCTACAGGGTCAGGTAGACTAGTATTCAAATTCTGGTTCTTAATTCCTTCTTGTAAGACCATTGGCAACTGGTGAAATCAAGCCTACATTTCCCCATCTGGGAATGAGATAAGGACAACTACCTCCCAGGTTAATATGAGGGATTGATGAGATAATTCATGTGAAGTGATTAGAGTTCCAGGAACAGGGATTGTGCATAGTTCAAGCTGGTCATGACTGGTGTTGTCACTGTATCAAGACAACCATCCTATCCTGGAATTCTAATTTCTCATGCAAGTCCTGCCTGATCACATTTGGTGGGAAAATGTTGGTGTAAGCACTGAGTAGTGGGTAGCCAAATGGTATTAAATCAATGCTATGGAGAGAGAACATTTTAGAAAGAATGGAGTGGAGCAATAGAATGAACAATATGAACCTGTATGAAAAGGATGAACCATGGCCTGAGATTAGGAGCTGTAGATCCTTATGATTTCTCTCATGGGAAGATATTTCAGGATTTTTAAATGTGCCATTAAATTTCTTCAGGAAAAGCAAAATTGCTTAATGGTTTAGAGTACAGATTTTTTTTTCCCATTCAAACCATATTTTACCACTCAAACTCAATTTTCTCAAATTCTTCCAAAGGAAATTTCCTCTTAAGAAAATGAGTTAAGTTTCAGTCTTTTTCTTTTACTTTCTTTCATTATTTCTCTCTCTTTCTTTCTTTTCATTTTTTTTTTTTTGAGACAGGGTTTCTTTCTATAGCCTTGGCTATCCTGGAGCTCTCTTTGTAAACCAAGATGGCCTCAAACTCATAGGAGTTCCACCTGCCTTTGCCTCCCAAGTGCTGGAATTAAATGTGTGTGCCACCACTACCCACCTAGGTTTCAGTTTTAATATTGCTATTAAAATGTGCATGAGATCTCAGAGAATTTATTTAATTTCTTTGTTTTTTGACTTCTTGATTTTAAAATGGATTTCTGTGAGTTGGTTAACTAAGAACATTTTAATGTTCTAATGCAGAATAATCCATTAACAAATGTTCTGTATTAATGGTAGAGTAGACATAATAGTATTTACCTCTTCAGGTTGTTGGGAATATTCAGATGAGATGAGATAGCCTAAGTGGCTGGGACACATCCTTAAGATACCTACGTGCTACTGCTAAACATTATGAATTTTGAAAACACAGTTTGGATAAGATGTGATAAAGAGACGTGAGGAAAAGTCAAGTTACCAGTACTGAATTAACAGGGTCCTCATTTCTTCAATGACAGAATAAGAAAACATGAATGGGTAAGGCTGATAGTACAAAATCCAGAAAATTTAAAAAAGATTATACTTTTTGTTCTACAACAGGAAAATCCAATAAGAATTCTCAACTCAAACAATAAAAAATGTAAAAATGAGAGGGATAATAACGTCAATTAAATATGTTTGCATGAAGAAAACAGTTCTTTATGAGATAGAGCCTTTGCACTATGCATTTTATGTTCTCTACAGGAAAAGAAACACTAAAGAAGTAAGCGTATTCATTAAAAGCGACTTAATATATCTATTGCCCTACAGACGTAGGAAGATAAACAATGCACTGGAAAGTGAGTGGTTTTGGAAATGAAGGAAAGACAGTCTGATTTAGATTTGTTACAAACAAAAGTCCCTGAAAAACTGTTATGTTGACTATGTGTAATGAGATTGAACCAGGCATTCACAAAACCATGTTTTCTGGGCACCTGGCATATGATGGTGAATTTGAAAGAGTTCCGCATATTAGAACAGTGCTGATGGTTCTAGACTACAATAAATGAGGCTTTGAAAAAATAGCACAGTTTGATATTGGTAGGACTTATGAGCACCAGTGAGACACACCTAGAGTTTGAATCTAATTCCACATGTGAAGTTTAATGGAAAATAAGTAATTAAAAGACTGTAAAAATATGACCTAATTACTCTAATGTATATTTTTCACATTAGTCATCTCATGCTATTACATGAAAAAGGGCTTGATAGTAGTATCTAAATAGAATCAAGGAACTATGGAAAAGGCCAAAGCAATATGAGTGGGCAAGGCAGAAGCAGCTTCCTTCAGCTCCCCTAGGTTGGGGAGCAGTTGAGAGATTCATTGGATTTTTTTCAGAGACAGAATTTATATGATTTATTGGAAGAGTGAACATCAGAACTCAGGAGTTCTAAGATATTGGCCTGGAAATTTGAATTTCTGTTATAGCCACTTCCTAGGATAGGCCAAAGTAGTGGAGGATGGGACTAAAGACTTGAGGTGCTCCAGTATAAAAGTAGCTGTATCATTATTAATTTATGAGTAATTTTAGTACCACTCTCAAGACATTATTTTGTTTAATATAAAATACTAAAATTATGCTTATTTTCTTTCATTAGTATAAAGAACAAGATGCTAAGATTGGGATTACCTCATTTCCAATATCTAATGAAGTAGAATGCCTGAATAATCATTCTTGAACAATAATATTCAAATGTGCAAGAAATATCTGACATAATGCCCAACATGGTTTATAGATTGATAAATCTATCAAGAAGGAAATCAAATGAAGATAATAACAACGAATCACTTCTCTTCATATAGAATGTCTATTATCACAAAGATCAACAAATATTAACTAAAAATTTAAAAACTTCACCTGTTATTATCAGAGCAAAAGGCAAAGAAAGAATTCTCATACACCATTAATAAAAATGTAAATTACTATAGTCATTATAGAAAATGGCATGAAATTTCCTCAAAAATAAAGAAATATAACAGCAGTTAGATCCAGCAATCAAGTTTTGTCATACAACCAAGTAAAAGGAAATTACTCAATTGAAGCAAATACTGTGTATTTATCATAGGACTATTTGGAAAAAGAAAATCAAGATTTTAAAATCAATCTAGATGACTATTGGTATACAATAAGAACAAAGAAAATGTGGTAAATGCATATGATGGAATATCATTCAGCTGTAAAAATATTTTGTTATTTGCAGAAACATAGCTAGAATCAGAAGACAGTAGGTTAAGAGAACCATATTAAGCACAAAAAGACAAATGCCTTTTTGTATGAGGAAGCAAAAATTGATCTCAAAGAAGTTGATAATGGCCAAGTGGTTACCAGAATATGGGAAGGGTGTTGGGAGCAGAAGGATGGTAAGATGATAATGGAAACAGGTGTGGGAAAGATTCTGGGACAGCATATGGGGAGAGGAATTAGTGGAAGCAAAGGTAGTTATATACAAAGTTACATACAAAGTTATATACAAAGGATAACTTCTAGTGGTGGTACAATACACTGATTAAAATTGATAGCAAGTTGTTGAACATTTCAAAAATAGATGTTCCTAATGTAAATAAATGATATGGAAGATGGCATAGTATATGAATTACTTGCTTCCTGATCATAAAGACTTGCATTCATATATCCAGAACTACTGTAAAAGTTGGACATCACAGCCTAAACAACTGTAATCCAAAACTAGGGAGGTGAGTACAGAAGAATTCTTCTGTGTGCATTGGCCAAATAACCTCACCTGATGGAGCAGAGCAGTGATCGCTCATGCCTTTAATCTCAGCACTTGGGAGGCAGAGCCAGGTAGATTTCTGAATTTGAGGGTAGCCTTGTCTACAGAACAGGTTTCAAGACAGCCAGGGCTACAAGAGAAACCCTGTTTCAGAACAGCCAGGGTTACAGGAGAAACCCTGTCCTCTCCCCCCCCCCAAAAAAAACCCTCAACAAAAAGCAAAAACAAACAAAAAACTCCGTAAACAAACAACAACAAACTTCACTTGATTGATGGGCTCTGGGTACAAAGAGACCTTTTCCCTTTGCCTCAAAAATCAAGACAGAGAGCAGTTGAGGCACGTGGGAGTATGCATGGGCTAGTGAATGGAAGAATTATAATATCTAATGTCGTTGAAGGAAGGAAAAACCACATACAATGTGTATGTATTAATCTATTTAATTTAGATTTGTTTAATCATGAGGTAGCAACTCTGAAATTTATGAGCAATTGGAAATAAAAAAGTAATATAACTTGCTTACATTTATAGATGCAGAACTAATAAAAACTAGGAGATGCTTCTCAGAACCATTGTCTTCTCATCTTCAGCAAGTCATGTGAGCTTCCTTCACAAAAATGAAACAGTATGGGAATCTGTATGTGGTCCAACCACCCAGAACAGTAGTAGTTGTGAGAAAACACAAACAGGCTGGATAATGCAATGTCTTACTCAAGGATGGTATCATTAGGACTTTATCAAAGCCCTGAGAGAAATACCTAGCCGGATCTTTTTTTAGAGGAGGCCAGTTACAGTCCCTCACCACCACTATCACCATCTATTGGGATTTTTTTTTTATGTACCATGCTCATATTTATAAGTACTTTAGTATTTGCCACATTCTTCATATAAGCCTTAACCTCTTACAGATGGAACAGCCTAAGTCAAATTCACAGGATCCAGTAAGCATGAAGTGCCTAAGACTGGATTTCAAGTTTGCCTGCATTTAGCCTCAAAATCCCAAGTTTTCATCAGTGGCAAATGAGGGCAATGCACAGGCAGTGTCGAGAGTAAAAGGCTTATTTGCATGTATTACAGTGATCAAATTATGTGCACTTTGAAAAATAGAGAGAAACAGAAAAAAAAATCTTGGCTAAGGAAAGCTTTTGGAAGATATTTTGAAGGTAATAGAGAATGTAAGAGGCAGCACATATGAAGGAGCTCTGTGAAATGTTTTCTCCTGGACATGACATGGCTGTTTCACACATAGGGTAGTTACCTACATAAGATCATGTGTACACAATCAAGAAGGAGGGAAGAGGGGCTCTCTAAACCTTATTCCAAGCTCAGATGCTATTGAAAGTTGATGTTTACCATCAACTTCATGAAGTTTTCTGGTGAGTTGCCCATCTTCCCATAGATAATCCTATACCCATACTCAGATAGTCAGTATTAATTGGACTTATTGGGTGGATGAATCATGAAGAAGAATAGAACATATAACATTGGGTAAGAAATGCATCGGAGGAGAAAATCACGGAGTTTGAAGGAAGGAAGTTAGATAAGATCAAAATTTACTACATGAATATGAAAATTTCAAAATACAAAGAAAAGTAAAGAAACATCAGATTACTCTTAATTTTAAAGGAAAACCACAAAATAACATGTTTTAAAGGTATCTGGAATAGATATCATTTACTGAACCTTAGGAATCTTCATGCTTTGCCTAATTAATACAATAGCTCTAAAATCCTATAATAGAAGAGTGTATATTTTCATGGCTGATCGACATTGGAGTCAAGATTCAGGCCATGAGCTGTAATGTTAAAGCTTTTGCTTTGTTTTTAATGCTTTAACATTATAAGAATGCAGTCTGACAACACTTGAAATTGAGAATGCTGGAGGCAGGCAGGGCAATGAGTCACCCTTAAGTAAAAAAACTCAAAATAAATCCCAATTCACAGGAGAATATAGAGAAATGTGCACACTGTCTGCATGGCCTTTTTTTTCTTTTTTCTTTAAAAATTCATTCTCTCTCTTTCTTTGGTAAAAGCCACAGATGATTCATTATAAATGTTTAGTAATTACCAACTTAAACCCATTTACGTGTTTTCTATATGTTTATGAGAGTTGTGTTGTGTGTGTATGGGTGTGATATGTGGTATATGTGCTGGTATATATGTGTTCTTTGTGTAAGAATGGTGTGTGAATATGAAATGAATGTACTTGTTAAGTGCTTAGAGATAAAATTATATAAGTAAAATTTACAGCTTCAATTTGGCCCTGAGATATAGAACAGATTTAAATGAGATGTGGCATCAAAATCAATGTTCAGTTAAAAGTAATTAATACATAGAAAGGAAATGGAATACAGAATATTTGTGGTTTAGCTTTCACTGTGAGATTTCTTGGAGATTTTATTTTGAAAAGGACTCTTAGCAGCTAAATGCAAGCAAAAAATTCACATGCAATGTAAGTATACAAATGTGCTTTATAATGTCTGATTCTGACATGAGTAATGAAGATGATTTTCTATCTGAACCAGAAAATAGTTATAATTTTTAACACATTTTAAGTAAACTAAAATTTTAACTAAAAAAAAGCTTTGGACAGTTAAAGAATGTGGTTTTTCTTATTGGATATTCATAGGTCATTGTAGTTGGATAAACTTGTAAGATATTGATTCCATCCTGTTAGAGATACAACTAAGAAGATAAAGAATAACTCATATAATCACTAAAATTATTTGTCAAGTGAGTAATCTGAATTTGATAAGTATGTGCAAAAGGATGTCAAGGATAGCTTGGTTCTTGAAGCCAGGAGAACAGAGTGGTTCCTTGTAACGTGGATCCCTGCTTCCTCTCAGTTTTAAGGCAGTAAGCAAATTGTTTGATTGCTATTGCAATCCTATAGTACAACAAAATCCTATACTATAACAAAATTGGCTACTGTAACACTCAAGATTTTACAGCTATAGAATTCAGAACACAGAGAGAATAACTGCTAAATTTTAGCTTTTTAAAATAATGTACTCATTGCTTAATTCGAAATGCATATGGTTTTCAGACCACATTATCTTACTTTCTCTCCCTACCCCTTTTCTCTATTCATTGTCTCCTTGGAAAGTTAATAAATAAGTAGACTGTCCTATATTTATGCTTCTGTTTTTATCTGGAGAATTTGATTACAAGTAGCAGTTGTCTGACTTGGTTGCTTGTTAGACAAAACTGGGGAGGAAGTACATGATTAAGTGAAGTTAAACGGATACAGGTACTTCTGCAGAAAATGACATCCTCCAAATCTCAGGAAACCTATAAGAGGAATCATGTCTCTTACAATCTCCGTGATAATTTTGTCTTGGAGTCTTTTCTTGAAAGCAAGTGTTAATTTTTAGTTGGTTTTAAAATGGTGTAGGTGGGGTCAGAAGGAAAGGGAGAGAAAAATAATTTATTCAAATGGATTTGACAATTTTGACACAATTCTCATTTCTTTTTAATTCTCTCTTGATATCATAATACTGTTTCCATCATTTGTCCTTAATCTGAAGTCATTCTCCTGGCTAGTGGAGAAGGTGTTCGTAAAAGTATGGACTCTTCCCATGGAATTGCAAGCTTTGTGCAATCTTCACATCAGGAGAGTTCTTCTGCTTACTTTCTTACAAAATGGGAACCACATTCCATTTCTCATCTATTTTACATAGAGGAAAAAGTAAATCAGTGAAATATTATTAAATATAATTTAAATATATGGTCAATTTTTGAAAAGAATAACTTACTATTGTTTTCAGTTAGTGGTGTGGGATACTGAGTGCTTCAGTGTCCTTTCAGATTGCTGCTTCTGAAGTAGAAAGTGCTGAATTCCACTGCTGGCTACCCTTAGAATGAGTCTTTCTACCTAATCTAGTCTAATAGAAAATCCCCAAACAGACATGGCCAGACGTTTGTCTTCTAGATGATTCTAGATCAGGTCAAGTTAACAGTCAATAGTAAGCATTATAATACGTCCCTAGAAATTTACTTGTACAAGTACAATGTACTTGAAGCAAGTACAATGGCATGGCTTTGTTAGCGCATCTCTCTTAACTTGAGATCTGTGCTACTTTATGCTCTCAAGATTTGGAGTAAGCTAGTTCACGCATCAGCGTCTATATTTCTAATTTTAACATGGAGGTCATACAACCGTGTAGGCGTACTATGAACCTTAAGCCAGGTGATAGCTGCAACACATTTCTTTCTATGTTCTAAAGGGGTTTTCTTTAATCAATTGAACAGAGTAGGAATGCTTTATGAGACAACATGTGACAGTAAGATAAAAGGGACTCCAAGTAGGGGTTGCTGCACCCACACAACGGAATATTATTTGGCCATCAAATTAAAAAAATCCTGCTATGGTATGACATAAATGAAGTTTGAAGAAACTATAGTAAGTGCAAAAAGCAAATTGTGCACAAACTCAGTTGGACATCACTTACACGACGTCTTTAGAGTAACAGAACTAACAGACAGAAAGAATATCCGTTCCCAGTTCTGAAACACAGGGAAGTAGAGATTGCTGTTTATTAGGGGTAGAGTTCTAGTCAGAAAAGTTGAAGTTATAAACTCTCCTATATAAATAGACTTATGAAGAACAACTCTTATCACATGTCTACACGCTTGCTGATGGGTGGGTCTCAAGTTATGTGCTTTGGACCATAATAAGAAGGAACCATAGAAGGATATTAAAGAAATTCTACAAAGGCTTTGGTTTGAAATCAGTATCAGACAAAACAAGCTGTTCAATTACGGGCCAGAAATATTCTGAAAGTCCCCAAAACAGAATTTTTAGAAATTCTAATATTTTGATATTTCATTACAATAAGTATATAACCATGAAAGAAGAATTCACATATATTAGGCCTTTATCTTATTTGATGTTTAGCAATTTTGAATTTTATATCATATAAAGGAGTGTCTTGTATAATTTGAATATTAGTTGAGAATCCTTTCCTTAATCTCTGGAAATTTTGGGCTACCTTGCTACCAATTTTCTTGCTTTAGTGATAAAATTTAGTATTATTTCTTTTGCCATTGACTCTGTGTTGGTTTTCTCTATTTTATACTCTTAAATTTTAGCAATGCAGTTGTTTAGTGAAAATAATATCCATAATTCTTATTTAGCAAATATTTTTTGCATAGTATACTCAGCCAATAGACACAGCTCAAGACCAGTGAAAAGCCTATAGCTTTTTTTTTTTCATTAAATATATCAGATGGCACAACTTCCTGCAGACATGACAGGCATCATGGAAGACAGAATTTTTATTGCTCTTGTTTTTTGAAATTGAAGAGCATTTGGTTCTCTCTATGTAAAATAAATAAGAAATCTCTGACAGAGATGGGCTTTGTCGTAAAGCAGATGGCTTGAAAGTGATATCCAAGCAATTGTATCTAGTCAGTCTATCATATCTGGATATTTTGAAATATTTATTTTATAATAGGTATTAACAGTCTAGTAATCAGCTTTGTTAAGAAAAAGTAGCCTGTGTTGACACTTTCTTTGAGAGGGACCTTTTTGCTTTTGTTGTTACATTTGTGAAAGCAATTGTTATCATCCCAGAATGTGTAGATAAAGAGAGATGGGCATAGATGGATATAGATACATAGATATGTATCTACAAATAAAACTCATTTCTCTGTCTGTCTGTCTGTCTATCTGACTCTCTCTCTCTCTCTCTGTGTGTATGTGTGTGTGTGTGTGTGTGTGTGTGTGTGTGTGTGTGTGTGTGTATTCAGGGAATTTACTCCAAGATTGTTCACAAGATAAGCAAATGACCTATACTTCTGATAAAAATTTTATATACTTTCATTTAATAACTTATTTTGGAAACTTTGGACAAATTTTAATGATATGTCACTATTGATTATATCAAATCAAGATTTTTTTCATTAATTATGTTTTTAATTGTAGTTCAGGCATAATAAATTATAGTTGCATTCAATAAATATTCAAAGTAGAAAAGTAAATGAGGATACTTATTTAAATGTAACATTGACCCCAGATAGGTCTTCTGTAAAGAAGAGGTTAGATGTTGGTGAATTCTGGGTAGGAGAGACATTAGAAATACGTCAGACTCAGAGCAGAGTCTAGGTGTGGTGTCCTCTTTGGACCAGGTGCATTTTCGAATTCTATAATCATTTCCATCCATCTTGCTGGGAATAAACTGAACTCCATAATATCATTTTTCCTTAAAATATCACCCCCAACTTCACCTACATATCTAGAGAGAAAGCCAGAGGTACTTTACTCTGTAAAGCATTTGTCCAATTTCATTTTTCCCAAAATTCCAGTCTTTGGCATCTCTTACCTGATTGTGTTTTTCATCTGTGGAATTTCCCATTGGGTTTTATCTCTCTACAGTTACAAACTAATGTTTGAAAATGACCCATACTGAAAATATGATTTATCTACCTTATTGCATCATAGGTCTCCCTGAAGACAAGATTCATCTCCAGTATGTTCTACAGAGCTGTGAAATCAATTTTGTTTGAATGAATGAATGAATGAATGAATGAATGAATGAATAAGCATTTTTGCTAGAACTACAAGATGATGAAAGACATTGCCTTCATACATGAAAGAATGATAACATGACCCATGTGAAAAGATACACTTCTCTAACAAGTGAGGACTGGGGCAAGTTGTCACACGCCTCAGGCACTTGTGATCCAGGAACTTCAGTAGAAGTATCCACATTTGGCATCATTGAGATTTGATGTTTTCTTTCTTTATTTCCACCAATAAATTAAAGCTAATTCCGCTTGAAAAGCACACAGCATGGGCTCTGAGTCTCTCTCTTGGCCCTTAGAACTGGGTTATTCCTTGGTGAGTATATATTGTATGAACATGTACTGTATGCCTGATAGGATACTTAACAGCATCTCAGGTCATTTTCCCCCAGATTCTATAGCACTTCCCTAAGTACAACAATCAATGTATCTGCATGCATTGCCAAATGTCCTTTAGGAGCAGAACAGCCTCATAGTGTTAGCTACTGGAAACAGAAAAGCTAATAAGAACTTAACATTTAATCCACTAATAACTTTAGTAATCTAGAGCCAAACTCTGAATTAAATGATGGACACAAATCTGAGTATGTTCTGTGGAACAAAAAAAATGACAAAATGACAATTCCCTAAACCACTCATAAGTGTGTTGGGAAAAAAAATTACAGGGTCTGGAGAGGTGTCTTAGCAAGCAATTGAGGACACTGGATGCTCTTTCCAGAGACCCAGGTTTTACTCCTGCCACTTGCATAGAAACTTAACAACATCTGTAACTCTAGTTTTAAGATATCTGATGCTCTCTTCTGGCTTCTGAGGGTACCACATACATTCAGATGGAAACATCCACACAGAGCCAATAAATATAAAAACCTTTAAAGAAAAAAAAAAGATATACACAAGACCGGGAACTGGGAAAGTTGGAACTTCTGGTCCCCATCTGCTTTCTATCCATTTGTCCTTGAAGCAGTGTCTTCCAACTGGCAGTGACTGGGGGAAAAAAGATTATTAATATATTCAAATATACTAAGGTTTCTACCAGCTTAAGTCCTGTTTGTGAACCTATGGCTCTTTGGGCAATAAACTTCTAAAGAATTTCTTCTAAAGAATCTACCATAGTTCTATGTTGAAGAGGGCCAAATGTGCTTTCTTACCCAAGTCTAACCTCAATGGTTTTCCTTCTTAATTCTTTTTTTTTCTGAAACACCAATGTTTTCCTGTTCCCTCCTAACTGATGAGTGAGAAACAGAGAAGAGTGATCTGGCAAAGGCACTTTATTTGCCCTAAAATTACTCTAGTATTGTTAGCACTTTTTGTTGAACTCAAAATGTCAGTAAAGCGAGCACGGGTTCTAGCATGAAGTTCTGTGAGAACTGCAATTCTCGGACCTCCGCACTTGCCTCTCTCTTCCCAGAAAACGGATGTCAGAGGATACTCAGCATTTCCGCCACAAGTAGGATGTAACTGCATCATTGCATCACGACACTAAAATGAGAGATTACTCGGCCTCCCAAGATTGTTTTCCACACCAGCTAATTAGGCAACACGACAGCAGGGTGGAGCGATACTGGCTGTCTCCACACCCACAGTGGATTTGGCCTGCTGCCGCTGCAAACCACCCTCAGCTCAGAGCAGGGCCATTTTCTGCAGCCACGCCCAGACACAGCAGCACATTGTATTTTTAAGAGCTCATTTTAATTTAAAAATATGTATATTAGTTAATCTAGATGCGAAAAAGAAAGTCTCAGCTCCTTCTTGCCTTTAACTAATCTCTCTTCTTAAACTTTCTCTTTCTTTTCTTCTCTCTGTCTTTCTTTTTCTTTCCAGACTTAGTTCTTGCCTTACCTTTTTTTAAAAATTTTTTATTAGAAATTTTCTTTATTTACATGTCATATGATTTCTCCTTTCCCAATTTCCCCTCCAAAAAGCAAACAAACAAACAAACAAAAAACAACAGGTACAAACCCCTGTTGCCTCCCCCTCCCCATGCCTGCACCCACCCTCCCCCACTCATTGGCCCTGGCATTCCCCTACACTGGCTGCCTTATCTTTTTAATAGAAGAATATGGCTTTAAATATATAAATAAACATACCAAAAGATCTCGTGCTCTTAGTGAGGACCTGAGTTTTTATTTCAAATCTCTCTCTCTCTCTCTCTCT
>JADRCD010212445.1:7185-20022 GCA_019843815.1 Montemys delectorum
TCTCTCTCTCTCTCTCTCTCTCTCTCTCTCTCTCTCTCTCTCTCTCATGTTACTACAGCTTAGTAATAATCACACAACCTTACTGTTTTACTTGTATCTCGACTTAGAACTTATGAGAGTCTACCTCTCCAATAGATGTCTTCCAAGGTCAATGTCAGTGAAATATATAGTAACTATGCTCCCTACTTCAACTAGATCTACAGTCTATCTGCATATCTCAAGAAATATCCTACTTATTTTTTGAGACAGACTCTTACCATGTAGCCCTTGCTGGTCTGGAATTTACTATTGAGAGACCCAAGGAGACCATCATGATTGGAGGTTGGTGATCAGTGGTCCATCTTCAAACACAGCTCATGGCCTTAGACTACTACAACCACTTGGCTGGCTTCAATTGAAAAGATGAAAAAGAATTTAGAAAACTTATTTCTTGGCTTGAAGATCAGAATATCAGACACTTCAAGACTGAAGAGAGAGCAAACTTGAGGAAGACCACAGCAGTGACTGGCACAAGTTCTTCTAATCTCAGAGATGTTAATTGTCTTCAAGATTCAAGAAGCAATTAAGTGGATTCTTGTTTTAGCTGTTAGACTTGAATATGGAGATAATGCTGGGAAAACATAAGGAGGTAGTACCTTATAATGGAAGAAATATTGAACATGCAGCTAAAAGTGCGGAGCCATTGATCAATCAGGATACAAATAATCTGGATTTTAAGGCTGGTGTAATGGTTCTGGCTAACTTCTTCTAGATTTAGTATCATAATGATTACTTGGTAATGCTTAAGACGATTCACAAGTTGGTTCAATAAGCAGTTGCTAAGGCAAGTTGAACAAGAGAGGGCTTACCTGTTGCTTTAGACAATCTATTCTTTGCTTTGACACGGGGAGTGCAATTCTTAATGAACCTGTTCAGATTCTGCACTTCCTGCATATAGAAGAGCTCAAAGAGCTACAAACAAAATGTAATGAAGCTGTAATAGTCATCAGACAATTATTGTTGATCCAAAGGCCACAGACTGGAGGAAGTCAGAAGATAAACAAATCAGGATTTCAGCTTCTAACCTGGTTAGGATGATGGGAACAGTGTATACTGATGTGTGTTTGGAAATCAAATATCACATTTTAAGGAAGGAATATGAGGAGCTGTTCTAGAGACTTAGAACCACTGCTTTTTCTGCCTTTAATAAAATGTGGAAAAAGCAGAAAGCATAAAGTAAAAAACAAAAACAAAACAAACAAAAAAATGAAAGAAATTGGCAGAGAGTTATTCCTGTAAACAAGACCCAATTAGGTGTCATTGCATGGGATATCCCAATAAGGATGCCCTGAGAATCATTTCCATCCCACATAAGTGTTTTATTAGTCTCTCCACCTCCGTGTATTTAAACAGAGTGCACAGCCCAATTTCAAAATAAGCAGAGTTAACATTCTTGACTCTCAGCCCAAATGTGGGTGCTCACTATGAGCTCATGCCTACATTTGGAGGCTGGTATTTGCGGGGCTTAGGGAATTGAAGGATCTGTGTATCAGAAAAAAAAGACATGTGCTAGCCCCATTTATTAGGACTTTAAGATGTAAAATGTATGTGAAAGCACTTGGAACCTTGCCAGGGGTATGACTGTGTGGTGGTGATACTAGGGAAACAGCTGTACTTGAGTTCAGATTCCAGCTCCATTACTATCTGGAGGAACAGAATAATTAGTGCACACTACCCAGCTTCCCTCTCACCCACCCACACACACACTTTTCAAATGGCGAAAGTATCACCAGGGGTTCTTAGAATTCTCTTAAATAGGCAATGAACATAAAGTATTTAGTAGAAAAGATTGTGTTTGTTTACCTTTCTTTAAACAAGTATAGATGTATCAAGAATACCATGGGCATTTCAGTGATATTATTTTCCTGAATGGTTGGTCTCAAATCTGGGTCTATTATAGGGCAAGATTACTCATGGTTATTAGAGGATATGATTTTGAGATTGAGTCTGACTCTGATTCTTAGTTTTCTTAAGTGAAAGGGAGTTGATGATCCCACTTGTCTCAGCCTCAACTTCATGAAAAAGTCACAGGCTAAAATGAGCTAATATCTTCAAGGCTATCCTGTAAAATCTAAATTATCATTATTTGCAGATCATATGATTGTATACAAAAGCGACCCCAAAAATTCTAACAGAGGACTTCTCCAGATGATAAACAACTTCAGCAAAGTGTCCAGATATAAAATTAACTCAAATAAATCAGAAGCCTTCCTTTATACAAATGATAAACAGGCTGAGGAAGAAATTTAGGGAAACAACTCCCTTCATAATAGCCACAAATAATATAAAATATCTTGAGGTAACTCTAACCAAACAAATGAAAGAACTGTATGACAATAACTTCAAGTCTCTCAAGAAAGAGATCGAAGAAGATCTCAGAAAATTGAGAGATTTCCCATGCTTATAGATTGGCAGAATTAATGTAGTAAAAATGGCCACAAGTGGGGAGAGAGGGATGGAACTGGGAGGGAGGGATGGAACTGGGAGGGAAAGTGGATAGTAGGGGAGAGGGAGGCAGTGGGAGGGAGAAGGGAGCCTGATTTGGGATTGGGTTAGGGAAAAGGACTGAAGTTCTGAGTGTTAGCAGAAAGAATGGAAATAGGCAACCTCAGGAGATAGGAGGTTGGGGAGACCCTCCAGAATGCACCAGAGACCTGGGAGGTGAGAGACTCTCAGGACTTAAAGGGAGGGACCTTAGATGAAATGCTGGACAGTAGGGAGAGTGGACTTGTAGAGTCTACCTCCACAAGAAGACAGGGCATCAAATGAGGGAGAGAGGGGCCATCCCAGAGTCACAACTCTGACTCATTATTGTTCCTGTCTAAAAGAATTACAGGAATGGAAATGGAGAGGAGCCTGCGGAAAAGAAGGTCCAGTGACAGGCCCAAAGTGATATCCAGCTCAAGGGGAGGTCCCAAGGCCTGATACTATTACTGAGGCTATGGAGTGCTCACAAAAAGGGACCTAGCATGACCATACTCTTGAAGACCCAACAAAAAGCTGAAAATGTCAGATGCAGATATTTGCACCCAACCAAGACAGAATTAGGGCAGGCTGAAAGAAGCTGAGTAGAAGTGCGACCCTGTGGAAGAAACAGCAGTCTCAATTAATCTGGATCGCTGAGATCTCTCAAATTCTGAACCACCAAACAGGCAGCATACACCAGCTGATATGAGGCCCTCAACACACATACAGTAGAGGACTGCCGAGTCTGTGTTCATTCAGAGATGATACAACTAACCTTCCAGAGACTGGAGGCCCCAGGGGGTTTAGAGGTCAGGCGGGATGAGGGGTGGGGACATTCACATGGAGACAAGGGTGTGGGGAGGAAGTATGGGATGTGGAACAGTCCGAGGGTGGATGGAGTGGGGGTGGGATAAAATGTAGAGTGTAACAAAATAAATAAATTTATTAATTAAAAAGAAAGAAAAGAAGACAGAGGCTATAAGTCTGAGAGAAAACAAGTGACAGATTGGGACAGGGTATAAAGTAGAGAGAGGGAGGATAAGGGGAAATTTTTAAATTCTGTTTAATTCCTAAAACAGTAAAAATAAAATCAGAAAAATTCTAAACATATGTAAAAATAATGGAAAAGAGGCACACAGTTCCATGTTAGTTTACTTTATTGTTTATTTTTTCATTTTTGCGTTGTGTACTTTTGAGAGACAGAGAGAAAGGAATGAAGTATGAGGTTGGAAAAATCTAGGAAGTGCTAGGAGATCTAAAAATTTTTAAAAGAAAAACAGGAGAAAATAGACTAACATAGTCCTTGACCTTATAAAAATGCAAATGGAAAATACTCTTTCATGCTATTATGAACTATAATGAAGGATTTATAAACTTATTAAACTTCAGTCAAGCTAAAGGGGTTAGTCCACAAATGCTGGTGAGGTTACAGGGATAAGAGAGGCTCATTTACTGGTAAGGGGATTGCAAATACTTGCAGTCAGTACGGAAATAAATGTGAAAATTTCTCAAAAAACTGGAGATAGATCCACCATGTAACACAGGTGTACTATTTGATAAGATATGCTGTGATGACTTGATATACCATCACAGGGATAGTTAGTGAGCCCTGTCAATTACCTCTTTACTCACATTAGCTAGGAAAAAGAAAACATCAAATGATAAATTATTAAGAAAAAATGGGTTAATATATATATATATGTATATATATACATATATATATATATACAAATGAAATCTATTCTGCTCTAAAGAAAATTAAATCATGGGATTTGGAGATCAATTGATGTAACTGTTTCATTTAACTGTATTTTAAAATATTTATTTACTATGTGTACATGCATTTAATGTGTTTAGATGAAAGCCATGTCCCAGGTCCTTTCCCCATCTCACCTAGCATTTTCACCACACAGCTTAATATTCTGTCTCCCCTTTAATAAACAAAACAAAGCAAAACAAAAAAGGAAGTTTTATTATATTAAAAGTATTCCGCTTTCTGGAAATTTTTTGTCTCTTTCAGTTACGTATCTGTAACATCTTTTAAACTTTGAATACAAGTAACTTTCAAAAAATAGGAATTCATAAATGTTTCTTGTCTTTTGTTTATTTATTTATTTATTTATTTATTTATTTACATCTGAAATGTTACCCCCCACCCCAGTCCCCCCCTGAAAGTTCTTCACCCCATCCCCCAACACTTCTTCTCTGAGAGGCTGCTCTCCCCCTCCTTCCCCATCTGCCTTCTCTGGAGCATCAAGTCTCTACAGGATTAGGCAAATCCTTTCCCACTGGGGCCAGTGGCACACTAGGACCAGCTGCTCCATGATCTTTGGTTCCTGGCTTAGTCTCTGGAAGCTCCAGTGGGTCCAGGTTAGTTGACATAGGTCTTCTTATGGGATTGCCATCTCCTTAAGCTTCTTCAGTCCTTCCCCTAACTCTTCCACAGGAGTCCTCAATCTTAGTTCAATGGCTAGCTGTAAGTATCTGCATCTGTCTCAGTTAGCTCCTGGTAGAGCCTCTCAGAGGACAGTCATCCTAGGCTCCTGTCTGTAAGCCCAACATAGCATCAGTAATAGTGTCAGGGCTTGGTACCCACTGTAGGATGGATCCCAAGTTGACCTGGTCACTGGTGGGCCATTCCCTCAGTCTCTGCTCCATTTTTTGTCCATGAATTTCTTTTAGACAGGAGCAATACTGGTTCAAAAATTTTGAAGGTAGGTTGGTGTCCCCATCCCTCTACTGGGCCCTATCTAACTACTGGAGGTCGACTCTTCAGGTTCCATATCAGCACTGTTGGACATTTGGGCTAACGTCACCCACATTGAATTCTGTGCACCTCTCACATCTCAGGTCTCTGGAACTTTCTAGAGGTTCCCCCCACTTCCCCCAAGTCCTACCAGTTCCATATTTCCATTCATTCTCCTGGCCCTCTGGCCTTCTCTGCTGTTTGCCCCATATCTAATCCTGCCCCTCTTTTCCCTTTCCCCTCGCCCCTTTCCTCTCCCACTCAGGCCCCTCCTTCCCTCTGCCTTCCATGATTATTTTCATCCTCCATCTTAATGGGATTGAAACATCCTTACTTGAGCCTTCTTTCTTGCTTAACTTCTTATGGTCTATGGGGTGTATCATGGGTATTCTGTACTTTTTGGTTAATATCCTTATCAGTGAGTACATACCATGTGTGTCCCTTTGGCTCTGGGTTACCTCACTCAGAATATTTTCTAGTTCTATCCATTTTTCTGCAAAATTCATGATGTCCTTGTTTTTAATAGCTGAATGGTATTCCACTGTGTAAATGAACCACATTTTCTGTATTCATTCTTTGGTTGAGAGGCATCTAGGTTGTTACCAGTTTCTGGCTATTATGAATAAGGCTTCTATGAACATAGTAGAACACGTGTTCTTATGGTACAGTGGAACATCTTTGGGGTATATGTCCAGGAGCAGTATGGCTGGATCTTCAGGTAGAAATATTTCCAATTTTGTGAGGAAGTGCCTGATTGATTTCCAGAGTGACTGGAGCAATTTGCAATCCCACCAGCAATTGAGGAATGGTCTCCTTTCTCCACTTCCTTGTCAGCATGTGCTGTCACCTGAGTTTTTGATTAGCTATTCCGACTAGTATAAGGTGGAACCTCAGGGTCATTTTGATTTGTATTTCCCTGACGATTAAGGATATTGAACAGTTCTATAAGTGCTTCTCGGCCATTCGAAATTCCTCTGTTGAGATTTCTCTGTTTAGCTCTTTACCCATTTTTAATTTTTTTGTTTTGTTTTCTGAAGTCTAACTTCTTGAGTTCTTTATACATTTTGAATACTATCCCCCTATCAGATGTAGGGCTAGTGAACATCTTTTCCCAATCTGTAGGTTGGTGTTTTGTCCTACTAACAATATCCTTTGCCTTACAAAAGCTTTTCAGTTTCAAGAAGTCCCATTTATCAACTATTGATCTAAGTGCCTGAGCTGTTGATGTTCTGTTCAGGACTTGTCCTTCTTTTGATTGTTGTTTCTATAGATACATTATGTTTTTCAAGACTCTATATACCAGAGGCATAATATTGCCATAGGCTTTGTAATATGCAGATCTTAGCTCATACCTATCTCTCTTGGGGGCAGAAATCATAGCTTTTATGATTCCACCTAAGAACAATACTGAAGCAACAGGTACAAACGAATGTCTATCTGGAGTGAGGACCTGCCCCAGTGGTCTCTTGGTCTCATAAAGACAATTAAGATTTCTGCATTCTCTTCCTACCAATGCCTGAAGCTAGCGAAAATCTTATCTCATGAGTACCGATCAGGTACCATTTGCCCCAGACCAAAATCTCAGCAGGCTAATTGACCATCCTTAACTCAGAGGGATGTGCCATAGCTATTCCTCCTTATTCCCTCCCTTTTAGTGACTTATTTATTTTTAATGTATGTGCATTGCTCTTTTTCCTGTTTGTATGTCCGTATATGGGTATTGGACCCCTTAGAACTGAAGCTACAGACAATTGTGAGCTGTCATATGGATGCTGGATACTGAAAGGAGATCCTCTGGAAGAGCAACCAATCAATCTTAATCACTTCAATGAGCCATCTCTCTGCCTGTACCTTTTCACTTTTTTTCTTTCATGAACATTTATTAGAACAAAATTTTGCAAGATACAGCGACAAAAGGAAGGAACACTAGAACATGTGGAGAGTTTACCTATATGTAGCTGGGCCATGGAGGACACCAACTTATTAAGGTATTAAGTTCCATCGCTTTGGCTACATAGCTTAAGCTATATAAAGGGAAAGAAAGTAATTCTCAAGTGCTCTGGGAAGCACTTAGAGACAAGGGTTGGTTCTTAGTGATCTGGCTGCTTATTAGCAGCTTCCAGCACACTGATGCATACATAAAGGAGACCACCACGAAATATTTATCCTGGTGATATGAACTGGCTGTTAAATAGATGAGCAATCAATCTGAGGGAATCACATAAGAACCCCACTGAGATTCATGTCATATCATGACATCATCCATGGTTGGTGGTATAGAGTGAGCAAACTGATAACAAACATGTTAGATTCAGAAACTAGAAAGTTAAGCTCTTTACACAGTAGGAATGATCATTTCAAAGTCTTTTCAACAGATTCTGGGTATGTGCACTTGTATATGTGTGTATATGTGTGTGCACATGTGTGTGGAGGCTCAGATGTCACTCCTCAGGTACTGTCCACTCCCCACCCCTTTTTTAGACTGGATCTCTGGCCTGGAGCTCACCCAGTAGACTAGGCTGGCTGCCAGTGAGCCTTAGAGATCATCTTTTCTCCGGTTTCCTAGTGTTGAGGTTACAACTGTCTACATTCATGCTCAATGGGTTCTGAAGACCACACTCAGGACTTCCTAACTGCTAAGCAAACAGTTGACCACCTGACTGAGGCATCCTTATAGCCTGCAGTCAGATTTTGCCTAGCCTAGCACGTGTTATACATAACAAAAGCCTAATATATTACTTTGATACAAAATCCTGTAAAAACCTACCTAGAAGATCACAAATTCAAGACACATGCAGACATTCACGTTGAATATTTCGGAAGAAATATTCTCTGATTTTCTTTTGTTCCTTACCTATGATGCTCATGCAGACTACTGATTTAAGCACTTACCTATGCACATTTTTAATTTTTAAAATACAATGTACATAATTATCTAGTCTGTTTATGGCCTTAATAGTTTTTACATGTACAGTTCAGTCGAGCTAAATACAGACACAGTGTCATGTAACTGAGCTCAAGATTTTGATGTTGCAAAACTGAAACCCAATACATGTTAATCAACCACTTCCAACCCACCCCTCCTCCCCAGACTCTGGTAGCACCACAAATGTATTTTGTAATCTCTAAGTATTTTATAAGCGCAGTGATGTTATATAGCTAGATACACACATGGGCCAAACTTATAAATAGACTTTTCAGAAATTGATAACCATAGAGTCTTGGACTCCTGAAGTTGAAAAGAATCTTTCATAGGCTTTTCTTCTATTGTGTCAACTACAAATTTGACACACCACCCTAATATTTGTGGCTCCTCACAGGTTTGTGTGCCTATGTCAACCAAAATTAAGATAATTTCTATTTTACACATTCTTCTCAAATAACTATATTATGTATAGTATATGCATAATTGCTTATTTATATTATACATGCATATATTATATATGCTGAATATATATTGTGTGTATTAGATATGTGTATGTAAATATATATGCATATATATGGTAATAGAGTTTGAGTTTTAAGTAAATTTTGAAGTCTGATTTTCCTGCACCACTTTGTATTCCTGATAAAGTAGCCCACAGATATTTCTCTGCCATTTCCTAAAGTGAGCACCAGCCTGAGCCTACAGTGACTCCACACAGGAGGACCATGTTCAGCACCCATTCATTACACCAAGATGAACTGCAGTTCTTTAACTATCACAAGCAAAACTGAAAACCGATTGAATGAGTCTTTTTGACCCCAATCTAGAAATCATCTTCTTTAAATTGCCTTTGTATGACTCTTCAAAACCCGCCCCCTGGCCCTTCTTAGGACCATGGCGGGGGGCGGGCAGGGGAGAGGGGGGAAGGTGGCAACAAAGTAGAAAGGGACAATGATGTAAAACAATGAGAGTTGAAATATTTCACAAGTATATATCGCATAGAAGTATATGACATTATAAACAACCTATAGAGGAATTTCCTGAGGCCTTGGAAGTTACTGTGAAAGTTTAAAATGATCTGCTTCTCAGAGTTTTAAATTTGGAGAAAATTCACTGGAGGGATTTTAAAAGCCACACAATTCAAGATGAATGTGGTGTATTAAGCCTCATTTTCATACCGTTTCTGCCAAAATCAAGTAACAGAGTCTACTCAGGAGAAAATATCCACCAAAAACTAAACTAAGCAACTGGCCTGTCATCTTTCCAAATAACCGTGTCGTGAAGCAGCTGAAGGACCTGTTCCCAGTGAGAAAATGACTAAACAGGGAAATGCATGAATCAGGGTTTTCTGTCACTATACAGACATAATTGGCAAAACAGGCAACTTGAAATGGACGCAGAGTAGATATTTTATGGATGTGCATTTCGTGGTTTCTATGGTTGAAGTGTGATTATGTAAGAGATTTCTTCCTTTTGGAAACACAGAGAAACGTGTAGAGAAAAGGCACATCTTGCTTTGGATCTAACAGATGCTTCCGGAAAAACAAATCTGGGCAGTACCAAATAAGGACTTCCTGTGTTTCCTTATTTATCTCCCATTCACGCGGACTTTGAGCAAAGGATGGGTGGGAGTGAAGAACGGGCCCCACACAGCTGTTCGGGTATGTCTGGAAGAGAAGCCCACCCACATTGCTTTTGGACACTGGGTGTGACTTCGAGGGTATCAGGTTTGTCTGTCAGGGAACGTGCCAACCTCTTCCCTGCCTAACTGGCTTTTGTGTTTCCTTGTATGCCCCTGAATCAAAACTCCCCCATTCATTGGGACAAACCCCTGAACCTTTTTGTTCTCTTCTGAATAGACTCTAGTCATTAGTTTTTAGTTATAACTATTTCCATGTGATATATTGCAGGGCCTGCAAGAAGCTCAAGGTCAGATCAAGAGACCATAGCTATGTCTGCAATGTATGTGCTTCTTGAGTGACTTAGCATTCCCTCACTATCAGTACACTTGAATTCTGGTTCTACCTTTACCTAGATGTCAACACCTTGTGCTCCATACTTCTTATAATTACAGTCTGACATCTAGGTAGAATAAAAGTAGAACCAGAATTCATGTATACTGATTGTAAGACCCTCTTCCAAGGCAAACTTTAGTTTCTTCCTCGATGAATAGAGACTGTGGTCAAAATGAGTTTGGTGCTGAAGAATGTTAAACTCACCTGTTCCTTTATGGTACATGATATCTGCTACATTTACCACCTTATATTCTAGAAGGTTCCATTTGGGTTCCCATAATCTGAAGTGGTATAGGCCAGATTGAGCTAGACAGGATGAGGCCTAAAGTCCAGTTGGCCTGAACTCAGCTTCTCTGACCACAATCACCTACTTCATGGCTGGGGGAACACACAGGTCATAAACTGTTCACGGCAATATCTGTTTTACACCACCCTGCACTTACTGTCCTCTCTTCGAATGGTAGAATTCTTTCCCTATCCAAAGCAGGAGAATAATGATAACAGTCTCAAGCCTAGACCAGAGAGTGCATAAATAATAGCAGTTGTGTGATACATGGCACAGGTTTCGGGAAGAACGTCTGCACTGAACACCCAAGTCAAGCTGGGCATGTTCTTGGCTGCTCCAAGTGGAGAAGGAAGGCATATTTCTTCCTGGGACTTTACGCCACCAAGAGCTCTACATACTGAACATTAATGGTTCTGTGAAGTCTTTATTCCTGCTTCATACAATCAAATATGTTCACAAGCATCTTTCAGACTTGTAGGTTGGAAGGGTAGTTACCTTCTCCCAGGTGTCCATGTAAGTCATTCTACAAGACTTTCTGACTAAGAGACTTAAAACTCTCAGAAAATTTTCCAACTAGTATCTCCAAAAAAAAAAAAAGTAGAGATTTGGTAAGTAACTTGAGTGTGTAGTAGTTGAGTGGTTGAATGAAGATATGAGCAGATATAGTAATTGCAGATTAATTGCTACTTATTTTCCCAGGTCATGGATGTTCATATGCTATAATGTGTTTGTGATTCTGAGGAATTTGCTTTTCTCCTCTAAGTCAAGTTAACTCTGTTTATTAACTAAATAGTGGGAAGCAACATCTTCCATAATTATTTCTATAAAATCCATTGCCACCTAATAATCTGCCTTCTGTAATATATATATATATATATATATATATATGGACACATATAGTATTTTCTATAATAACTGTTGATATAATGGCAAATATCCTTTAAGTTATTCCAAACTTAGACCTTTTAAATTAAGTTCTAAAACTTGTAATTGAAAATTTGCATGAAGAGAACTTGAAAACTGATTCTGTGGAAGTCTATGACTTTGGACCATGATGTAAAATACTTTGACAAGTTCTCTGTTCTTTTCAGCAAGCACTTAATTATAAATACAAGGTAAAAAGCAAGCTCAGATCTTACCACTTGAGATTTGGACCTTGGGGTAGCCTCCCTGGCATAATCATCCCAGGATTCGAAATGTAATCTCAAACCCCCACCCTGGAATTAAAGAACCAGATTGTGTGTGGATAAGAATTCCAAGTGATTCAAGGGTTTATTAAAATTGAAGACACTCTCCATGTGAAATCATAGTCCTAATTTTTCTTAAGTTTTCAAAACTGAAGACTGAACCCAGGGCCTTTTCCACACTAAACATATGCTTTGCCACCAACTCTGCCCCTCATTCTTGCGTTTTTGGGGACAGCATAGGCTGCCTTTGGCTAGGAGATCATCCTTCCTATGCCTCCAGAGACTCATCTTACAACTAGGAGCAGATAGGTCATGTGTGATGGAACTCCCCCAAGGCCATGGCCACAGGAAATTGATTATTCTCAATTTAAGAACTTTGCAATCAGGTCATCTGTATTTGCTCTGAAGAAGAAAGCCAGACACTTCAATTCCAATGAGCAAATCTATAATTAATTAGTGAAATGATCTTTGCTTCAAGTTTCACTTTTTTTTTTTTTTTTGAGCAAGCTGTCAGATTTGGCTAGGGCTCAGGCCGGCATGTGTGTGAGTTTCACAATTCACAGATGTTAGACATGCTCTGTCTGAGTAAAGGAAGAGAATGTCAAGTTTTAAATAGCTTCTCTCTGGCTGGAACAACAAATAAAACATCTTTATGAACACATTTTGAACCAGAATTTCTTACAGGAAAATGTCAGATTTCTCTTCAGCTTGTCTCACAACTTTGACATTTTCTGATGTCACTGGTTTGCAGGTGTCTATGCCTGCTGCATGGATGGAGGTATGTACTTACCATGTCAGTGACACTTGGGCACACAGCTCTAGTTCCCTCTTGGGCTCTATTCTAATTTAGCTTCTGAATCATATTTCATTCAATTTCTAAATCCACAAAACCAGGATTGGTTTACAGCCTACATTCAGAAAGGAAACAAATTCATCATCATGGAGACTTTGCCTGATAATATATTAATTCTTGTCTATATAAAGAATGTCAGATTTTATAGTAAAGTAGGTCAAAGGAGACTAAAAGCAGCTAAAAGTGAGACATAAGAGAATGAGACAGACTGATAGAGTTTTAAATAAACTTTATTTTCCCCCCTTGACAGGCAATCTGAAATAATTCTAAATAAATATCCAAATAATAAAACAATTAAGGAAACAAAAAAAAAAAAAAA
>JADRCD010212445.1:20422-33177 GCA_019843815.1 Montemys delectorum
TCTCTCTCTCTCTCTCTCTCTCTCTCTCTCTCTCTCTCTCTGTCTCGTTGAAATGAAGAGTGAGTTCTAGGTTAAATATAATCAAGGAATTTCCCTGTCTTTGCTATTTGAGATTGTGACCACAACAGGCGGTTGGCTGAAAGGGAGGCTGAAGGGGGGGGGGGGGAGGTGGAAGAAGCCGGAAAAAATAAGTCTCCTAAGCGTTTCTGCAAAACATTCTAGCCACAGCAGCACTGACAGGAGCTCTCAAATCGAATCAGAAGACAGATACAAGATGTTACTCAGAGCAAGGGGGACATTTATTAGCTCAGTGACAAGTCCTGGCTCCTGTGATTAAACTCTGATGCCTTTCATGCCAACACCCAATCACAAGCAAGATCAGAAGTTCAGAGATGGCTACTTATTGCCAACAAGTGTGGCCACTCTACGTCAAGGGCTCTAAAACTGTGGCAGAGAGGAAGAACAGCTTTACAGAGGATGCCCAGCTGGTAAGACTCCACTATTTCTGATGCTCTGGTCACTTGAAGACTCTCATTGGCTGAAAGGAAGAAACGTCCCGCCTCTTTGCAAATCTGTGTAAAGGGGGGAAGTGTCTAAACTTCTATGTCTGATGGCATTTGACCCTATTGCTGTCAGCCTCCTGGCTACATACCTAGATATTCTCAGGTGTATATGTATATTTTATAGAATTGCTCCCCATCTGTTGGTATCAAAGACAGTTGAAGGAAATGAATTTTGAAACTTCACGGTGTGCCACCCTACAGTACTGCCCCGACCCTTACATCCAGCGGTGAGTTTAAATCTGACCTGATGTCTGTCAAAACTGAACTGGTGTGCCTGTGTATTCCGAGTGTTTCTGCTGTGTACTAAAGAAGCCCTCCTTGTTTAGTGAGCATAATGACACTGCTTTGGACTTTGCATGGACTTAAAGTGGTCTGTAGACACTTTTTCTACAGTTATCCTGTACTCTATTTCTGAAGTTACTAAGTGACAAAGTTTGAAGACATCCATTTTTTAAAAATTTGTTACACTACTGGACTCAATAAGGAGAGAGAGAGAGAGAAAGAGAGAGAGAGAGAAAGAGAGAGAGAGAGAGAGAGAAAGAAAGAAAGAGAGAGAAATATGTAGCATGGGTAGAAGATGAGGGAGGGTCTGGGAGATGGAGGGAGATGAGATTAATTAATTAATGAGAATTAATTAATTAAAACATTTAATAATAATTGTCACACCATTTTAAGATTTAAAAAAAATATATTATAGTGTATCAGTTGGCATGCTCAGTCCCCACCCACCCAAGAAAAAGAAATTTCATTGGGCAGGGACATAATAATCTATTGGGCAATTTTCAAGTCAAAATAAACATTGGAAATTTTGATTTATGTCTTAAAACTAGATAGCCATTGTTATGTGAAACAGATTGTGGCTTGTCATTTTAGCTCTAAAGAATATTTTCTTTTTGATTTGTTTCAAAACAAACATCATCTTTTGACAAATATGACTTCTAAAACCTGTGATGAAACTGAATTTTGTTTGTGTTTGTAGAAAAATATTTACCTTGCACTGAGAAGGAATATTAGCAAGAGTTCACAATAGTGTGCCTCTGTCAGGGGAAGAGACTGTTTCAAATTAGAGTTTGCTATTTTTAAACTGGTAAATGAAATCTGAAGAGCGTTTCCCGTGTAAAGTTATGGGAGACATTCACACCATACAAAGCACTGTGATGTTGTTAATTTAACGGCATGAGATTTGAAGTTGGAATTTAGTACTTTGTAAGACTTATGATAGAGGTCTAGAGTGTTAAAAATGGCAGGGTTAGAAAGGGGTTAAAGCGACACTTGACACCTGTGCCTGCTGGAGGCTCACACTAGAATCTGAGTCCTAGTGCTAGGCAGGGCTAGGTTACCATAGCATTGCCTTGGATTGTGAAAGGCTATTTGTTTTCATCAGTATAATTCACTCTCTTGTCGGGCTGACTCTCTTCCTGTGAGGTTTCTGGTGGGAAAAACAGAAGAGGAAAGATGCATGAAATGGGGAATACAGAAAGAGAAGACAGACTACAAACTCAAAGGAGAGAGACCCAGCCAGAGAAAGAGAGAGTGTTAATATCTCCCAGGAGGAAATGTGAAATGTGAATGGTTTTCTCTACAGGCAGCAGTCTTAGGAAAACCAAATGGACCCAGAATGTATCTTCTTGGATGACCTAAACATTAAATTTAGCTGGAGCTGGGGACAGGAATGACAACAGAGCAGTAGACCCAATTATTGAGATCTCAAAGACCTTCCTGCAATCACGAAAATCACTCCTTCCATTCACCAGCTTCTGGACTCAACATTTCTAAGAACACAGCTGTGACTCAGCAGCAGCCTTTACCATGTTCCCTCCTGGGCCTTTCCTGAAGACTCTGTTGGATTCACAGCAGCTTTACAAATTCCTAGCTTACGGACCAGCGAGCCCCTTCCCTCCTATAGGCATCTTCTGCAGGCATTTCTGGTGGTGGATGGGATATGTGTATATATAAAATGCAAAAACAATTGCTTTTCATGTAGCCCAGATGTCCTGTCAGTACTTGGATAGATGGAACCCAAGTTGTCAATGCACTGACAGATCCAAACCAATCAAAGTCCTTTTAAACAATTTTAAATTTTAGAGTACCTTTATTTCAGTAACCTTCCCAACTTGGGAGAAGGCACAAGAATATGTACATTGCTGTGAGACCAGTTTAAAACGGTCTTGCAAGATTGATAAAAAATATTTCTTTAGTCTAAAATGTCTCTTCACTTATAATAAACATATAACCATAAAACAACATAAAAAGAAGGAAATATGGATACTAAGCCTCCTTTTGTAAGGTACATGCATACATGAGTTCATGAGAATGCGGGTGTGGTGGCTCATACTTGTAAACCCAGTGCTCAAGAGGCTGAGACAAGACAATTGCAAATGCTAGGCCAGTTAGACAGATCCTGTCTGAAAAGATAAAACAATCCTTTGTGTTCATTATTGACATCTCATTAACTACAGTACATACATATTTGATATTCAATGACTCCTTAAGCATTTTAACTTTTACATAGATTAATTTCCCACGGGTTACTATTATTTCTTCTCAGTGAATAAAGAAGTAAGTGAAATATTGCTGGGGAGAAAGGAATTGGGAGAGGGGAAAACATAATCAAAATACATCACACGAATATGTTTCTTCAGTAAAAAGAAAACTATATATCAATACAGGAACCCAGCACTGTTCTCTTTGCTGTCCGATGGGTGAATACTGTGAGTTGATCTTTCTAAGCAGACAACACTGGTAGTTCTCAGTTTACAAAATCTATTTTAAGAAAGACCAAATTTAATCATTCCATAATCATAGTCATCTACATACTTACACTTGTCTTTCCTGACCTTGTCTTTGAGAGACGCTCAAAGAAGACTTTGGATGTTATTGTTGTATTAAGGATAGGGTAGGCTGATATTTTTAACTCCATGCTATGGTAAGTCATGAATTTCTTTTTTATATAGAATAGAGTCAACAGCATGCTTTTATGGCTAATTGATGAATACTCATGCCAGCCAAAAAAGAACTGTTTAAATATACATTTTAAAGTACTATAATCTACTAAAGATTTCATGCTCTTCATTTACTTTCCACCAAAACATATTAATATATTATGGATTTGGTTGTGTTCTGAATCAATATTAATTTACTTCAGTCTTTGCAAAAACTCTTCTGAAAAAGGAAAGGCATTTACATCCATGGAGCTTATTATATTTGCAGTTGGCAATATTGGCAATTACAAAAACCAAGAGAAGATGGATAAAAGTCACAAAGGCTGTCATTTCATTCCCGACCCAATTCTAAAAAGGATATTAGAGCAAGAATTAATGGTGCAAAATCAGCAAGTAAGTCAGTGGGATAATTTCCTAATAAACAAAACATATGCACAGTAAGTCTATTTGCTATTTTTAGCCAGATGAATACTCAAAATAAATGTAAAGTCAATATCTAGACTTGAAGTGGAGGTTTGTGGTATAAATTGTGTCCTTTACATTACTTTCTCAGAATTAGCTTCTAGCTTATTAAACACACTTTGAATCCACTCTGTGACACACTCAATTCATTTGAAATAAGCCTGTGAAAATTTTAAATAAGTAAATAAAGATTATATTTTGAAATATTGTGACAATTGAAGTAAAAAGAAGTAGACATCATTACAATGTGATCCATTTGTACAATGTTTGTATTCTTTCTCTCAGCCTCCATTCAAAGGAGGATGCTAAAACATTGTAAGAGTGTTTCTCATATAAATTAGGTTTTTTGTTTGTTTGTTTGTTTGTTTGATTGCTTTTGCTTAAAGGTCAACTTTATTAACTCTGCTTTAAAATAGATCCTAAGTGGAAGGGTGGTGACGGAACAGGTACAGAGGAAGACCATTTCCTTTGTGTGAGAAAACTAACATAAAGGCAGAAGTGTGTCATGCACAGGCATCGACATTTGGCTTCTTCCCGCACTGGCTCCCTTCTTACTCTGTGACCAGGCAAGCTGGCTTCCAAGGATGGCACTCACAGTCCCTCTGCCCTCTGCATTTGTATTAATGTCAAACAATGAGAACTTCAGGTAGAGAGTCAGCAAACAGAGAGCGAACTTAAACTATACTTTCTCTAGTGGACTTCTTGTTGGGCTTCCTATTAAAGCATGCAGGCCTTGTAAGGAGAGCTTCCCACAGGCTCACATTTTGGAGCAACTGCTGTTGTCCTTTTCTTTAATGTTTCATGTAATGAGCACTTGTAGTCACTCCTAATTCTAGGGAGTCACAACAGAGCCATTACTTCTAATTATAGTTAGAATTAAAAACAAAGATTAAAAACTCTTTGTGTGTTCTTAGGAAGACTGCCTAAATAAATAATATATAATATAATTTCTAGTGTTGGATAACAAATATATCTGTATCTTTTGATGGGGAAAATCAGAGTTGGGCTTCTTTAACGATTAGGTTTTTATTGCTGACAGTCTGTAAGAGATCCACCATGTTGCAGTTTGCTTATAGTGTCCAACTTCAGTTCTTATACAAAATGAGACCTAGGACAGACAAAATAGATACACTTCAGTTGAAGGAATGTCAACTTATAATTTATTTATATGGCCTAATATATACATCAAGTGCAGTCATGAAGAAGTACTTCAGGGTCTTACCTGCAATGCTATTATAATTCTCTTTGTTGCTTCTAGATTTCTGGCACATTTGAATGTTCTGGGGGCAGGAAAGTTTATCAGCAAAGTGTGTATATCCTATGTGTGAAAGATCTGATTTATAGCTCCACCTTTCAGACCATCTTAGTATATGACTGTCATGAATTTCTTAAGTTGTTTGCGTTACAACTCCTGGGAGTTGGGACTGCGACCTTCAATCTACAGTTCCCAAGGACTCGAAACTAAACATAAGCCAGTTCAACTCTAAAACATACCTCCTTCCTGCATGGTTCACTTCTGCTAGTTTGTGTCTAGTGAGCTAGACTGCTCCTGCCCCCCAGACGTAAGTGCCTTCACCATGGACGCAATTCAATGTATAGTAACAATCAAGGACATTATACTTTACACGTCATTTGCCTCATTATCAAGTGTAAATTAAGAACAAGAATCATTATAGGTCTTAGCATTGTCTCATCTCTCTGAACTTTAACCCTTTAGAATTAAGTACTATGGACCTCAGAGGGGCTGAGTTGCCTGTCCCTAACAAAACACTAGCAAGAACAAGATGAAAATGTAAAAAGCTCTTGTTCAAATTCAAAGCTCCAGATCAAAATCATGTCTACCAATAACAAGGTCATATTATTAGATTCATATAAGACCTTACAGTTGACTGGTCTCAGTGTATCTGCTCCACTTGGAAGGTGGCAGGATGATGGCCTCTATAAGAAGCTACATCCTAATCTGGAGAATATATGAGTAGATTATATTATATGTCCAAAGGGAATAAGACAGCTACTAATTAGGGATTCCAATTAGCCGCCTTTGAAAGATAGCCTAATTTGGACTGACTACCTGTGTGCCTAGAATGTGATCATAAGAGTCTTGAAAGGTAGAAGAGTCAAATGATGTAATATGAAAAAGACAACAGAACATAGCTAATTGATGGTTTTGAAAGTGGAAAAGAGTCATGAGGCAAGATAGACATGGAGCTTTTGAAGGCGGGAAGAATAAGGAAAAATTTCTTTCCCAGTGGGTACTGAGCCTTGCCAAAAGCTTCTGACCACCAAACTATAACATAAAATTTTTGTGGCTTTCCATGGCTAAGTTTGGGGTCACTTGTTACAACAGCTATAAGAAATGAATCTACCAACTGCTGGATATTTATCCTCAAATCATAGTTAAAAAAAAAAAACCTATGTGTTGCTTTAGTTTATTTGCCTAATGTAGTCTCTTTGTGTCGGTGTTTTTGCTGCAGAGTCTGGGAGGCAGAAGATAGATAAGATGCATTGCCAGATTTCAGAGTACCTCAACTAGGATGACTTATGTGGAAACAATACAAGAATAACAACAGAATCACATGTGTTTAAGGGCAGTTGAATGGCCATCAAAGGACAGAATGGGAAGCAGCCATATTAAAGAAGGACCCAATTGGAGTAGTGACTTTTGTTAACAGTGTTTGTTAATATTTCCCAAATTGTTTTATGTGAACCCAGACTTGACTTTTTGACAGTACCACCAATACTCTGAGGCCCAAATGTAGATTTAGGAAACACAGGGATGTATATGTTCACTTCTGATTTTCCCAAGTACAGAGGGACATGTCCCATCCATGCTTGGTGGCTGTGATGCTTAGGTTTGGCTGGAGTCTTGAAATTGTTTACTATGCCAAAATGATTTGACTTGCATAGTTATCAGGTCACACTTGAAGAAACAGCTCTAGCCCTTCCTGTGCTCTGAGGCTTCTCGCTCATTTGAGATTTGAGATAGAGAAATTGAGCATGCATTAAAGGAATGCGAAATCAGCCTTTTTATCAAGTACTGATGCCTCTCCTATTTGCACAGCACTACCTAAGGGGAAGAACCTGAGACCTAATTCCCCCAAAGAAGCATATAGCCTGGGATGAATCGTCCCAGACCCAGACTTCATGGTCTCACTTTATTTAAAAGGCAAAAATACAGTGTAAGATTAAAGTGGCAATTGCAATCTGTGATGCGGGACAAGAAAGCAGCGTTTCTGATTAGCTGTTTTGAAGCTCAAATTTGTCTCGACAGGGCTTCCATCTCCTTTAAAGAGTTCACAAGGACTAGTCCTCCAGCAACAGTGATGGATGGATAAAGCACTGTAATTATGATCAAAGGCCACCAGCTCCTGCCTGGGTAATTACGCATTTCCCTGGCTTCTGAAAGTCACTTTGTTCCATTCAAAAGAAGATGAGAAACGGACACAAGTGATGTGTGCTTATTGGTTAGTCAAGGTTTTGGAAATGACAGTTATTAAAAATATTTTACCTTAAGCCATAAGAATTGGGGGAATAATTTAGATAGGAAAAATAATTATCACTTCATTCTAAAGTTTATTAGTATTATTTACCTTCTCCGTTCTCACTTATCTCTCCTTCTAATTATAAATTTGACTGTCTGAAAGAGATTGAAGCTAGTAAGGCTGAGAAACAAGAATCTGAGGACTCACATTTTCCTGCCACTTTCAAATCTCCATTACCTTTTGTTATTTTTGTTTCAAATGAGCAAATGTAATTTGCCAGGTTCAACTGCAAACTCCCATTCTCAAATTCCATTAACTCGTGGCATCTCTTATAATTGAAGGCAAAATTAGTCGTATAAAAATAGAAAGCCTTTTGTGTCAAGAAACAGGGATGAGAAACAAGTGTGATAATTTAATCAGCCACATATTTACCCAGAGAAGGTTTTTTAACATAAGCTTTTTAGTAATGTTTAATAGCATGGTGTGCAATAAATGATAGAACAATGCAAATTTATCATGAAGGAAGAGTGTGATACAGATATTAGTTTTTAATTTTACAAAGAATGCTACACCTCCAGTTTGTTGATTGCTTTTAATTAGCCTGGAGCTTCATCAATGTGGTCACGTTTTGGACTATCTTTTAAAATAGGAAATGTAACATCATTTATTTTAAAACAAGCATTGGCTTTTCTTTCTTCCCATCTTATCCTAGTTCGCAGATACTTATGTTTTCCTGACCAAACTGAATAGTGTCATTTACTTCTTAATTATAAGTTAGTGTATACAAACAAGTTCTCAGAAAGAGGCCCTGCTTTCTTCCAGTTTGTCTAGGACATTGTGCCCATCTCTTAATTAAATAACAATAAGAGGCATGGTTCTTTTTAGAACTTGTTTTCCTTCAGATAAGGAATGAAAATGCATTATTTGATAGGATTTCTTTTTTTCCAACTAAATTGTTAGCAACCACAAGACAGCTAATAAAAATGAAGAATGAACTAACATCTTGACTGAAGAATCTAATTGGATGAATCTTTGTGGTTGTGTGTGCTTTTTCTATTGTACCCTGGAGAGGCTGTTGTGAGTTCTGTTGTGATTTCTCATTAACTGGGGAAATGAATGAATGACTTGCTGTCAGTTGGTACAGACGTACACTGACTGGCACTCACCAGTCTCATACAATCAGAGCGAAAACTTTCTTTGCTTCTCTGTTGTTGAGTGTACTGGTCCTACTATTTGGCAAATGAGGTCTCACTTAGCTTTTATATATATTCACATATATTTTACTGTAAAGTCTTCAAAAGACTAGACTAAAACCTTTGTATTTGCCCTCATTTCTCCTTTATGACCTTTGCTTAAGCTAATGTCTTTTTTTTTTAAAGCTTGATGATAAAAATATACTTTAAATAGCTTTAAATGTCAGGATAATTTTTAACCAGTTCAAGCTTAAATTTGCAAATATAAAACTGCACCCATTTCTTAAGCTAGAGAAAGAAATTATAAGAACATATAAAACTAAAAACATATAAATGAAACTAAGAAAATGATATGCTCCTTGGATTTTATAGAAGTCTTTTAGATTTTTTTGTTTTGTTTTATTAAACTAATAAAATTTATTTTTAAATATACAACTCAGAATTGACATGTTTAAGTCAACAAAATAACTTATAATAGGTAAATACCTCTTAAATATACATGATATCTTCTGAAGGTAAAAGTAATATGCACTCAACCAGTTTTTAAAATCTATTTGGAACATTAAACATGATAGAAGTAGAAAAAAAATCTCTTATGAAGTCCTCCATGAGAGGGAATTATGACAAATACCTGATTATACAGAAACCATTCCCTCTCCAAGGGAGAATACACAGTGTAACTGTGGCTTCATAGAGTAGAATGAATTGGGAAATGTTCCTTCTGTTTCTATTTTGTGGAATAGTTTGAAGAGTATTGGTATTAGTTCTTTGAAGGTCTGATAGAATTCTTCACTAAACCCATCTGGTCCTGGGCTTTTTTTAGGTTGAGAGACTTCTAATGACTGCTTCCATTTCTTTAGGGGCTGTGGGACTGTTTAGATGGTTTATCTGATCTTGATTTAACTTTGGTATTTGGTATCTGTCTAGAAAATTGTCCATTTTGTCCAGGTTTCCAGTTTTGTTGAATATAGGCTTTTGTAGTAGGATCTGATGATTTTTTTTTGGATTTCCTCAGATTCTGTTGTTATGTCTCACTTCTCATTTCTGATTTTGTTAATTTGGATACTGTCTCTGTGCCCTCTGGTTAGTCTGGCTAAGGGTTTATCTATATTCTTGATTTTCTCAAGGAACTAGTTCCTGGTTTTGTTGATTCTTTGTATAGTTCTTTTTGTTTCTACTTGGTTGATTTCAGCCCTGTGTTTGATTATTTCCTGCTGTCTACTCCTCTTGGGTGAATTTGCTTCTTTTTGTTCTAGAGCTTTCAGGTGTGCTGTTAAGCTACTAGTGTATGTGCTTACCAATTCCTTTCTGGAGGCACTCAGAGCTTACTTTTCCTCTTAGCACTGCTTTCATTGTGTCTCATAAATTTGGATATGTTGTGCCCTCATTTTCATTAAATTCTAAAATGTCTTTAATTTCCTTTTTTAATTCTTCCTTAACCAAATTATCATTGAGTAGGGCATTGTTCAGCTTCCATGTGTATGTTGGCTTTCTGTTGTTTTTGTTGTTATTTAAGACCCAGCCTTAGTCCGTGGAGATCTGATGGGTGCACGGGATTATTTCAATCTTCATGTATCTGTTGAGGACTATTTTGTGACTGATTATATGGTCAGTTTTGGAGAAGGTACCATGAGGTGCTGAGAAGAAGGTGTATTCCTTCATTTTAGAATAAAATGTTCTATAGATATCTGTTAAATCCATTTGGTCCACAACTTCTGATACTTTCACTGTGTCTCTATTTAGTTTCTGTTTCCATTGATGACAGTGCGGTGTTGAAGTCTCTCACTATTATTGTGTGAGGGGCAATGTGTGCTTTGAGCTTTAGTAAAGTTTCTTTTATGAATTTGAGTGCCTTTGCATTTGGAGCATAGATGTTCAGAACTGAGAGTTCTAGTTGGTAGATTATTCCTTAGATGAGTATAAAGTGTCCTGCCTTATCCTTTTATAACATTTGGATGAAAGTTGATTTTATTTGATATAAGAATGGCTACTCCAGCTTCTTTTTTAGTAACATTTGCTTGGAAAATTGTTTTCCATCCCTTTACTCTGAGGTAGTGTCTGTCTTTGACACTGAGGTATGTTTCCTGTATGCAGCAAGATGCTGGATCTTGTTTACATATCCAGGCTGTTATTCTATGTCTTTTTATTGGGAGAATTGAGTCTATTGATGTTAATAGATATTAAGGAATAGTGATTGTTGCATCCTGTTATTTTTGATACTTTTTTATAATTGTGTGGCTATCTTCTTTTGGGTTTGTTGAAAGAAGATGACTTTCTTGCTTTTTCTAGGATGTAGTTGCCCTCCTTGTGTTGTTGTTTTCCATTTATTATCCTTTGTAAGAGTGGGTTTGTGGAAAGATATTGTGTAAATTTGGTTTAGTCATGGAATATCTTGGTTTCTCTATCTATGGTATTTGAGAGTTTTGCTGGGTATAGTAGCCTGGGATGGCATTTGTGTTCTTGTAGGGTTTGTATGTCATCTGCCCAGGATCTTCTAGCTTTCATAGTCTCTGGTGAGAAGTCTGGTGTAATTCTGATAGGCCTGCCTTTACATGTTACTTGGCCTTTTTCCCTTACTGCTTTTAATATTCTTTCTTTGTTTAGTGCACTTTTGTTTTAACTATCATGTGATGGGAGGAATTTCTTTTCTGGTCCAATCTATCTGGAGTTCTGTAGCCTTCTTCTATGTTTATGAGCATCTCTTTCTTTAAGTTAGGGAAGTTTTCTTCTATAATTTTGTTGAAGATATTTACTGGCCCATTACATTGGGAGTCATCACTCTCTTCTATACCTATTATCCTTAGGTTTGGTCTTCTCATTGTGTCCTAGATTTTCTGGATGTTTTGAGTTAGGAACTTTTTTCATTTTGAATTTTCTTTGATTATTGTGTTAATGTTTTCTATGGCATCTTCTGCACCTGAGATTCTCTCTTCTATCTCTTGTATTGTGTTGGTGATGCTTGCATCTATGACTCCTAATCTCTTTCCTAGGTTTTCTATCTTCATGGTTGTCGACCTTTGTGATTTCTTTATTGTTTCTAGTTCCACTTTTAGATCCTAGATGGTTTTGTTCAATTCCTTTACCTGTTTGGTTATGTTTTCCTGTAATTCTTTCAAGTATTTTTGTGTTTCCTCTTTAAGGGTTCTAGCTGTTTAACTGTATTCTCTTGTATTTCTTTAAGGGAGTTATTTTTGTCCTTATAGTTCTTTATCATCATCATGAGATCTGATTTTAAATCTGATTCTTGCATTTCTGGTGTGTTGGCCTATCCAGGGCTCGCTGTGGTGAGAAAGAGAACTGGATTCTGATGATGTCAAGCAGCCTTGGTTTCTGTTGCTTATGTTCTTGCCCTTGCCTCTTGCTATCTGGTTATCTCTGCTGTTAGCTGGTCTTACTTTTTCTGACTGTGGCTTGTCCCTCCTGAAAGCCTGTGTGTCAGTATTCCTGGGAGGCCAGTTCTCTCTGGGAGGTATTTGGGTATGGAGAGCTGTGGCATAGGGTCAGCTGCTGGGTACAGACAGAAACTGGGAGAATTCTGTCCCAGGCTGCTCCTTGGGTCCTATGAACTGAGGGCTCCAGGCAGGTCCCTCGGAACAGAAGTGGTGGTCTTACCTGTACTCACAGGTATGTCTTCACTATAGGTAGACCAGCTCTATCCTGGTGGTATTTGGGTATGAAGCATTATGGCACAGGATCAGCTCCTTCTTTTTTGTTTTTTATCTGGGTTGTTAACTACATTTTCCAGGAGATTTGTAAATAATGAATATTTAAATAAACTTATAAACCCAATGAGGTTGGCAGAAACAGAGTAAAGGAAACAAGATACCATGAACATCTCAATTTCATTACAAAATACAAAGGGAAACAATAATGTTTAGTCAGTATGTACTAAATGCTAGATACATAAAATATGAATACTGTAAAAGTTCCGAATCTCATTACTTACTGATTAGAAACATTGTGAGTACTTTCTAGTTGGTAGGTAACTTTCTAACTCTGATTTATGACCATGCATCTGGGTCCTTCCTATCAATGTTACTTGATACTTTTATTGTCATTATTTTATAAATTATAATTCATTTAATTTTATTATATATTTAGATTTTACTCACT
>JADRCD010212446.1:0-11018 GCA_019843815.1 Montemys delectorum
AAAGAATGTCCTCTACCTCCCCAGGCTGGAATCACAGGTGTGCAACCCCTGTTAGGTGGTGCTGAGGGATTGAGCCTTAGTCTGCTAAACTGGGTACTCCTTAGAGCTACATCCACTGCCCTGCCCCCGCCCTAACTAGAGGCCTGGTCTTCACGAAGGGCACATGCCAGGATATCACATGGATTTCATATCACTGAAGCCTGGCTCCAGCACATCTGACTTTGTCACCTTACCTAAAATTCTAATCCTGTAAAACAGGGGTGACATTCCCTACTCAACAGAAGGACTATAATAAACAAATAAGATTTTAAAGGGTTATTGCATATGAAATGTTCAGTAGGTATAAGGGGTTTCTATTGAGAATCTTTTCTTCATTTTTATTTAATCTATTGTGTGTGCCCATGCTTGTGGGTGTCCAAGCACGGGCAAAAGTGTGTAGAGGTCAGAGAGCAATGTTTGTTTGTTTATGGATTTTTTTTTAATGTGTATGGGTATTTTGCCTGCGTGTATATCTGTGCACCATGTGTGCAGTGCCCACAGGGATCAGAAAAAAAAAAGGGCATTTGATCTCTTGGAATTGGGGTTACAGACAGTGTGAGCCACGATGTGGGTGCTGGGAATTGAACCTGGGTCCTCAGAAAGAACAGCCAGTGCTCTTGGGAGCTGGCTCTCCAGCCACCATGTGGGATCTGATGTGGGGATCAAACTTAGGCCATAGAGCCTTGGAACAAATGCCTCAGCCACTTACTCGGCCTTGTTCTCTCCAAATCCTTACATGGGCTAGGCCTGTGAGGTTTGCTCTCCCGGTATCTGAATCTCTGGAAGGAAGCCATGTCTGCAGAGACTGACAGAACTACAGTGCTGTGGAGAGGGAGGGATGCTGCTGGTTCAGAAGTTAGTTGCCTTATCTTGAGCTACTTCTAGCCCTCTGGAACAGCCATTCCCAGCCCACCTCTGTGCCAGACTAAAATCTAATGACTAATGGATAGCTTCCACCAGTCATACAACTCACACAGTGGTTCAGGCCTAGACAGACCACTCCACTCCCATCGTGCGATACCTGCCTTTGGTGTACCCACCAAAGAATGTCCAACTTGTTTTGATTTATGATTTTATTTGTTTTGTAAGACTGCTTGCTTCCATGTTGGAATATGGATTTGGAGTAATCCACATCTGTATTCCAGGCCAGAGCCACTCAAATGGCTTCAGGATAAACTCCCTCTTATTCCCTTTAAGGTGAGAGCTGTGGTTTTCTCTTTTTCTTTTCTTTTCTTTTTGTTTTTTGTTTTTTTTGTTTTTTGTTTTTTGTTTTTTGTTTTTTGAGACAGGATTTCTCTGTATAGCTCTGGCTGTCTTGGAACTCACTCTGTAGACCAGGCTAGGCTGGCCTCGAACTCAGAAATCCACCTGCCTCTGCCTCCCAAGTGCTGGGACTAAAGGCATGCTCCACCACCGCCTGGCTGAGAGCTGTGGTTTTTTTTATATCAGCAACAGAATAAGAACAATCAAATATCAGCCAGTGGTGGTGGCACACACCTTTAATCTCAGCACTTGGGGGTAGTAGCAGGTGGATCTCTATGAGTTTGAGGCCAGCCTGGTCTATATAGTAAGTTCCAGGACAGCCCTGTCTTGAAAAACAAGCAAACAGAATAATCAAAAATAATTTCAGGGGCTGGAGAGATGGTTCAGCGGTTAAGAGCACGCACTGCACTTCTACAGGTCCTGAGTTCAATTCCCAGCAACCACATGGTAGGTCACAACCCTCTGTAATGGACATCTGATGCTGTCTTCTGCTGTGTCTGAAGACAGTGACAATGGACCCACACATATGAAATAAATATGGCCGGAGCAAGCAGGGCCGGATCGGGGGGGGGGGGGCAGGAAAAATAAATAAATAAATAAATGAATAAATGAATAAATAAATAAATAAATTCAAATAAAATAAAGTAAATAAATAAAAAGAAACAAATGATTGTTAGTTTAAAAATAAATAACTTCAAGCTATTTGTGCTGATGGTTATGCCTGTAATCCTAGCATGAGTCTCCTGAGAAGGATTACTGGAGACTAAGGAATTTATTACAAGATTTATTAATGCTATGGATAGACAGACAGATGGTCAACAGCATGGCAGGGCCTCTGAGGAGTGTTTAAGCCCCAGCACCAGAGACAGATATTATGTCAGGGTCTCTGAAGGGAACCAGAGATCCTGTGAAGAAGGGGGAGCCTCCTCTAGTCCCTCCTGAGAGGGAGGAGATTCACAGTATGGGTGGATAGGCTTTGTGACACCCCATGAGTGTGTGCCTACATTTTACCATCAATACCCTTTGATGTCAACTCACTTTCCAGGTGAGAAATCTCATCTACAGGGTCTCTCGGTAGGTGCCTGCCAATACCTTAGGCCACCAGGAGGACTAGGTAAAACAAGGCTAGATTCTGACACTGTGTTCTTACTTTAGGAGGTGGAGGCAGGAGAATCTGGAGTTCAAAGACATAGCAAGACCTTGTCTCCAAAAAAAAAAAAAAAAAAAAAAAAAAAGTATAAATAAACAAAATGAAAATAATTCAAAACAAGCAGGGCACTGGTGGTGCCCAGCACATCTTTAATCCCAGCAGAGGCAGGAGGATTTCTGAGTTTGAGGCCACCCTGGTCTACAGAACAGATTCCACAACAACCAGCTCTGCACAGAGAAACTCTGTGTTAAAAAAAAAAACCAAACTGATAACAATAACTAGAACAGCTCAAGTCCGTGCTTCACTCTGAAGACTGGAGAATCCCCATTTTCCGGAGAGCTCATCTCCTCTGAGGGGTTCCCCAGCCCTTTAGTGTGTCGATTAACAGCCTGTAGAGACCCAAATCTTCCTCCCTGAGGTTCTCTAAAGTCTCTAATCCTGATGTCTGTTTCCCAGACACCCAAAGAACCAGTCAAACAAAGGCACAACTTCCCCCGAGGGACAGGGAAAGAAGTTGAAGAGGAAAAGAAGGCAGGCCCCGATGGAAGCAGGGGAGCTGTGAACTGCTGGATCCACACAGCCTGGGCGGAAGACGCTCAGACCTGTTTTCTGCCTCCTTCACGGTAGAAACCAAGGAGACAGGCACTTTGTTCCTAGTCATCTTCCTTCTCCTCTCACCCCCAACCCCTTGGAGGAGTCGACTTGCTAACCAGGGTGCAGACTGGCTTGGCTTGATACACTCTCTTCCCTCCCCTCCCCCACTCTCTCCCTCTCTGTCTCTTCCCTCTCCCTCCCTCCCCCTCCCCTCCCCTGCTGAGCACTCTCTCCCTAGTCTTTCATTCCACCCTGCTAAGCAGACCTGACGAGAGCCTGGCGTCCCTCTACAGCCCCGGGACCACTTGATGGATGGAGGTGGAAAAATTCTGGATGGTGGCCTAAGAATTGCAGACCATCTCCTATCATCCCCATTTCCACATCCAGGGAACAAAGTCTAAAGCCAACTAACAGAGTGGAGTTTTAACTTTCACCCATTGCCCTGAAAAAGTTTAAACACCGGAGCCTACCAAGAGAAATCAGTTAGGCCACCTCCAAAAAAAAAAAAACAACAACAAAAAACAGTTTTTAACCTTTTAACCTTCCTCATTTCAGATCTTCCTCAAATAACTCCCGCTGGGTCTGAGGTCTTCAGGGCAACCTGTTGAGTAGCCACCTTAAAGTTTGGTACAAGTAATGGTAGGGTGTGTGAGCCTGGGGCCGGTGGCCACAGCCAATCTTGGGTTCTACAAGGAAGCCTTAGAAGTGTGCAAGCACTTGATCCCGGCAGGAAGGCAAGAAGCTGTGAGCTCCAGTTGTCATGGAGATGCTGGCAGAGCTTGGGCCCATCTGCAATTGACAAGCAACCTCTTTAAGAAGCGGGAGGAGGGACTTGGGTGCTGGAGAGCCAGCTCTGCTTGGGGCTAAAGGACCTGGGGATGTAGCCTCTAGGCCAGCAGCCTTAATAGCTGGGGTGTGGCCTCCTGGCAGAGCAAATCCTCAATGTCCAATTGCCACCCCTACCCCCAAGCAAAGGCTGCTGCAGGAGGCCTGGTACAGTGGAAAAACCCAGAAGCCAGAGACCGGCCGAGGAGCCACACCCTGAGACCAGGGAGACGTCCAGGCTTGCAGATTCGTCAGAGAAAGCCCAAGACTGGGTCTGAGACTCTGACCTCTGAGTTACCACCACTGACAAGAGCACTTCTCTTCCCCTCTCTGGGTGCCCTCCCCTAAGGACCACATGTCCCTCTGGTTTGATGAATATAGACAGGTCCAAGCTCTGAAGAGCTTTGAAGTCTCTTATGTAACTACAGCTGGGGGATCAGGAACCCTTCCCATGTGCTTGGACATAGCCTTATATGCTGCAAGCATTTGCACAATAGGCAAAGCTTGTATGACATGTGGGTCATACAAGATTAAGGAGGTGCCAGGAGAGGGCGGCTGACTAGATGACCTCAAAGGACCCTTGTGGCCTAGTGAGCTGCCTGGACTTTCCCACCTCGGTCCTGGGTAATTCTGCTGGGCAGGAATGGCCAGTCACCTTTGACCTTGGATATCTGGAGAGTAAAGGGCGACTACTTCCCTGCTGTCCTCCCAGGCAGTCAGCAGGGAAATCCAGGCAGCAGTGCTGCCCAAGGAAAGCTAGTATAGAAGTTTGAAAGGCATGTGGTGTTTCCCAGTTGTATCATCTGAGTCTGTTAGATATTTTTTTGTGCTTCAGTAATGTTGTCAATAAATATCCAAATTCCTATTCTAGTTTCTGGACTAGGGTAAAAATGATTTGACAGTCAATGGGGGGGAGGAGGGTTGGATGTGACACAACTGATAGGGTGCCTCCAGCCATGCAAGCCCCGTGTTTCATTGCTAGTATTACATACATACAGGTGGTTCGCGCCTGTAGTCACAAGACTCAGGATGTGGAGACAATACAAGCAGAAGCTCACGGTCGTTCATGGTTACAGAAGTGAGTTCAAAGCCAGTCTGGGATAAATGAGACCGTTTCAGTGCACGCATACATACATGCATGCATACATACATATGAATGCATGGGAAAACCTTCAGGAGCCATACACAAAGGACCCAGTGAATGGAACATGTTTTTTTTTTTTTTTTCAAGCAGAGCCTTCTCCACAGCCTGGGGTCTCTGCTGTAGGCACCTGGGGTTTCCTTTAACCCCTCTTAGCAAAATCCTAGGCTGAGAAGCAGAACCAGAGCCCCTATGACCCCTACAAAAAGATTAAACTGCCGTGTAAGGCAGGAGGCCTCTGAGCATGCCCAAGGAGCAGGGCTGCATGCCTCGCCTAGCTCCGTGTCCAGCTAGAACCTGCTCTCTGAGATGTGGTCACATAAGTGTTGTGTAAACAGTTTAAAGGAAGGTAGCCAGCGGCCTCACAGCTCAGTCCTTGTCTCTTCCCATTTGCAACCCCAGGAAATGACAAATAGACTTCTAGGACTGGATTCATACTTTTAATTGGATCTGATCCCCTGGTATTTCTCAATAAGTCACCATTGTTTCTTTGAGCCAAGACTTAGAATAGGGTCTTATCAGGAAATCTCTCTACTCCCACCCCCACTAGCCTAGCTAGCCTCAAGATCACTACATGGCTTAGATTGCCTTTGGACTCCGGATCCTCCTGTCTCTACCTGTAAAGTGCTGGGATTACTCATGTACACCACCCTGCCTGCTCAACAAGACAGGGCTCTTGACAGTCACAGCCACCCACCAGTGTCCCCTCTTCAACAAGCTGCGTACTCAGCTTTGTTCCTGTCACCCAAAGTGACAGAAGGAAAGACTGTCACAGCTGTCCACCCACGATCCTCCCCTCCTGTGGTTAGGCAAGAGACATCTTTTGCTATGGACACTCACACTGGGGACCCCCTCTGCAGCACTGACCTCAGTCACTTGCATCCTTGTGACAGCGTTTTTTCTGGGACCTGCTAACCTGACATCCTAGGAAGAGTGGAGAACATGGAACTCAGCTTTTCCCCAGGAGTAAGTGGCTGGGAGATGAAGTCTCGGTAGGGAACCCCAGAGAAGAGAAGAGGCCAAGTCCCAAAAGAAAACAGAGGCGCCATTTATCGCTGCCCTGGAAGAGCGGAGGGAGGGGGGAGGAGAAGTCATCAGGAACCTAGGAGGTGTGTTATCCAGACCCCAGGAGGTGGCACCAGGAAAGCCTGAGGGATGGTTAGGCTGGGGACTGGGGGAGGGGGCGTATGACACAAAGCAGTTTCTTGGGACAGGTACCATTCTCACTAGAGAGGAGAGAGAGAGAGAGAGAGAGAGAGAGAGAGAGAGAGAGAGAGAGAGAGAGAGAGAAGAGGAACCTCTACTTTGGCACTCCCTCGCAGGTCAAGAACGGAGACAGATGCGATTCTCTGCATCTTGGGCCCTGCATCTCAGGAAAGCCATCGGCCTTGCAGTCTTGGAGAAAATGAAAACAGGCAGGCTGCCAGTGAGTGTTCAGAGGGGCTTTGGGGTGTGGAGGTTAGTGCTCCTCAAGTGTCCTTGCATGCATGCATGCTGTGTATGGTCACCCACTTTCCCACGGTCTTTTGCACTCTTTAGAAACTTCAGAGACTTCTGGCCACCAAAATCTGAAGAGAAGAAAACACACCTAACTGTCTTAGCCTGGCTAAGGCTAATTGTCGGCTAAGGATGCCCCGACAGACACACCTTGCAACTTGTGGTCTCTGCATTGCTTCATCCCTATTGCTCTGCTTTCTCAACGCCTAATCCACCAGCTGAAATCTTTTTCTCACCCCAGCCCTGCTGCTGCCTCTTCCGGAAAGCCTTCTCTGGTTTTTTTTGCTCAGGTGACTGTTGCGTTTTATAAAAAGATAGGAGTGGCCAGAGATATGTTTGGTGGAGGTGCTGTAAGGGGTGGGGGAAGAGGGTGCCTCTGCAGGCCCACGCTGAGGCATCCCTTCCCACTGAGGAACCAGCCACAGGACAGTACAGGATAGAGTTTATTCAGGACCTGGGGAGGGGAGTTCAGATGGGGGAGACAGAGAAAGGGGAGTAGAGGCCAGCCATGAACACGTGGAGAGAGGGGGGAGGGGACTGAGGAGAGAGAGGGTAAGGAGCAGGATCAAGAGGGCAAGAAAGAGAGGAGGGGGCGAGCAGCCCTTCTTATAGTGAGTCAGGCCCACCTGGCTGCTGCCAGGTAACTGTGGGGCGGAGCCTAGACTAAATGCCAACAGTGACTTTAGCCAGTGCTCTCGCCTCTGAACGCGGAACATTCTTAAGTTCTTTGTGGCTGTGTGACGATATTTTATTTCTTGCTTTGCTTGGCTTTGTTAGAGCCTGTTTTATAGACTAAGCCTCCTACAGACCAGGTCAGCCTTGAACTCACTGTGTATCCGAGGCTAGGCTTGAACTTCTGATCTTCCTGCTTCTACATCCCAAGTGCTGGGATCACAGGTGTGTGAATCACCAAGACTGGCTTCTAGCTTACATTTTATCTATGGAGGAGGATGTTCTCAGTTCCCTCCATGTTGGTCTTTGAAGGCTTATACATGGCTTCCTCTCTCTCTCTCTCTCTCTCTCTCTCTCTCTCTCTCTCTAGTACAGGTTGGTTTGAAACTCAGGAGCTTCTATACCTCATGAGTAGCTGGAACTACGAGCAGGCGCCACAGCCGACTGTCTTGCTCATTTCTGAGTTCCTGGCACTTAATCTCTGACTATGACTATGCAGGCTCAGGATGTCAGGTCTGGTGGCACGGGAGAAGAGAGTATTTACGTAGAAGGAACGGCCTGAGTAGAAGACTGGAAATGATACATTTGAGGAGTGTGGGGAGTACTCTTGACTCTGGTGTACAGGAGGCACAAAGGAAAATAGAAGATAAGGTCAGAGAAGGGGGGCTCTGGGTGCTGTTCTGTGGAGGTCTGATGTGCAGCCCAAAGATTTGACTTTTATCCTGGTGGCAACAGGAAGTCACTGAATGCTCTCATTCAACAAACACCAAATGGAAGAGCTACCCAGAACTGTTTTGGGTGGCACCATCCTTTGGGTAGGCCTACCTAGGAAACCTCTTACGGTACATGCTAGGTACCCAACATTCTTTGACCCTAGACTGTACCTGAGTCAAGAGACTTCTTCACAGATTTTTCTCTTGAAAGAGACTGTACTCAAATAACACTTGGCAGGGCTCAGGTATGTGCTCGGCTCTGTCATAGTGTGGGTTCTACACATTGTGGGGCATAGAAGTTCTACTCTATAGACCACGTCAGTCACGTTTCTCTGGGCAAGCAGAAGCAATGGCAGAAGGCATAGATTCATTCTGAGGACTTGGCTTACGTGACCGTGGAGGGTGAGACTTCCCACCATCTGCCACCTTTAATCTGGAGACTCAGGAAACTGGGTGGCAGAGGGTCCTGCCCAGACATGAAAATCAGAACCAAGATGGTGTCCGGCCAGGGTGAGGACAGAGAAGGATGACATCACAGCTGAAGCAGCCAGCCATCAGAGACACCCACTGACTGCTATGTGGCTCCTGCGCCTAAAGCTGCCTTGAAATCCCTGGGTAGTTTCTCGATCTATGTTTTGTGAGCATAGGACTTTGAAGAGGGATAGACAGGCTCTGAGCCAGTCAGTGCCAGGTTAAAGTCCTGGCTGAAATCATTTAGAAATTGCACGGTTTTGGCAAAGCCAGTACTCTTTCTGAACTCTGTTTTGTTTTGTTTTTTTAATCTGGAAAATGGGAAGGATCTTGTTTACCTCAGAGTCAGGATGAAGATAAACCCAGACGACGCCTACCGTTAGTCTCTACAAGTGACGTTGGTCTTACTCATCTTGGACTCAGAACATGGCCGATGCCCAGAGGAGGGAGGCTGTGCTTGGAGTGGCTATCACCAAGTGTCCTGGTGTCGTGGACTGGAACTGCCTGAGGTCTCTTCACCGGCCTTTCCTGAGAGTCTTACCTGTCAACCCCACCCACTCTTGGCTTTCTGCCAGTCCTCTTCTCCCAACTGGGACATATTAAACAAGCTGGCAGGCCCCATCCTTCACTGAATAAGAACATTGTCCCACAGGCCTAGAGACCTGAGGCATTGTTGAAAGCTGCCCTGGGACACCTTGTGCCTCACTCCCACCCCCCACCCCCAGCTGTGTTTGTGGTCTCTGGGCATCCAGCAGTATCTGGAAAATGGTTGTAGTGAGCTAAACAGATGTCCTGGTTTCCTGGAGCTGGGGTGAATTTTCCCTTTGCAACCAAAAATTTCAAGTGCCGGTCTTTCTGGAGGCTGGCCTTGAGGTGTCACAGCACAATGTTGAGAGGAAGCAAGTCTGTGTTTTGCAAGGGATCCAGAGTCCTACTCCTTTACTGCAAGGGAGTCCCTGAAGGGTGCACAGGCCACAGCATAGGGTGATGAGAAGAGGGAGTTTCCACTCTGTGGGTATACAGGGAAGGGAAGAAACCCTATCCCTTTCTAGGATCCTTCTGGGGTCAGAGGAGCGTGTGTGCACATGAGGTTTCTGCACATGTATTTTCCACACAAAGTGATTTCCAAGCAGAGGAACCTGGCCTGGGCTCTGGGGTCTGCTTAGAGCTCTGTATCCCGCAGGGTAATAGTTCAGTCCCACAGGACTGCCCCCAACCTTAGTCACTAGATCCTGACCTGTGCTTTCCCTCACCACTATAGGCTGAGGCAGCCCCAAGGCCCTCCCCTTCCTCCTGTTTGACTTCTTGCCCTGGTGTCTCTCAGAACTCACAGACACACCTTCACTCTTTTCTTTAAAAAGTTAAATTTCGTTTCTCTTTGCTCTGACTTTTTTTTTTTTAAAAAAAATTAACTTTAACTATATATAGGAGAGAGAGACTGTGAAGGTCAAACGAGGGTATTGGAATCCCCGGATCTGGAGTTACAAGCTTTTGCAGTCTTAGTGGAGGAGCCATCTCTTCAGGTCCAACTGTTATGACTTTAATTCTTTATTTTATTTGCTGCGCTCTGCGGAGGATGGGACTCAGGCCCATTCATTCAGGTGCATTCAAGACAAGTGCCCCTGCACCGGCCACAATCCTAGCCTGTTCTGTTTGTTATAAAAGCTATCACAGTGAATACAGACAAGCAAAAGTAGGAGCTGTGAGCTTCAGTCCCTCTCACGTGACCCCTGCACCTCCAGCACCCTGCAACCGGAAGCCCTTCAAATCTTGTTCAAGACTGTAATAGACCTTAATCTGCAGTGAACGCATCCCTTCCGGGGAGGTGGGTGAGCACGGTTGAAAAGTCACAGTTCTTCCCCTCACTAAGGAAATCAAAGCAGTTGCAAACTCTTTTTCACATCCTATCAGTGGTGGCGTACCTTAAGATTCACAGGCGATTTAACGGAAGCTGGGAGAGGAATAGGAACTGGCCCACAGAGGAGTAAGGCCTACAGAATGGAGATTAAAGGCAGAGAGGGATGTGAAAACAATCGAGGGCCCTGATACTCCTTGGTAAGGTTAAACACAATGCCTGCGGGATGGCATAAGAGAGGGCAGACGTGGATGTAAACTGGCTGGCTGAGCCACAGAAGCTGAGACCCCTCATGGTTTGGGAGATGGAAGTGAAGCCGCAGGAGAAAGGCCCATCTGATAGACTGCTATGGCGGACAGACCCGATACGGTGCTGGCAGGTGGTTTCACGCACTATTTACTGAAGGCCTGCCTGTTGCATGCCAGAAGTTGGTTGGCCCCGGCGCTGGGAACAGCAATGAAGAAAGTGACTAGGGTTTTTCTGAGTCTCAACGAGTTTTACGGAGAAGGAAGCGGGGGATCGATGCATTTCGGGCTCCGGTTTCTATGGCTGAAGAGCACATCGGGCTGGCCTTAGAGGTGTCGCAGCACACGTGGAGCCACTCTTGCAGGGCCACCATGCTGCGCGCGCCGCCCCGGTCTTGGCGGGGCCCAGCCCGGCTGGACGCCCTCCCCCGGCCCAGCCTACACGTGGGTTCCCGCACGTCCGCTGGGCTCCCACTCTGACGTCAGCGCGGAGCTTCCATTTAAGGCCCCGCCCGCGTGCAGCTCTGCGTGCTGGAGCCACTGTCGCCGAGCC
>JADRCD010212448.1:0-10505 GCA_019843815.1 Montemys delectorum
TATTATTATTGTTGTTGCTATTGAATAGATTGAGCCCCAGGGCCTTGTCCAGAGAAACCCAGCTCTGTACCACTAGACTACCTCCCAGTCCAGACTAGTGGGTTATTAATATTTCTTTAGAGCCAGGAAGCCCTTGACGTTTCAGATAATGTGATAGACTGTATGCCCATAAGTTGCACATGGCTACAATATTTGGCTGCATTAGACTTTTTGCTTCATGGAGGTCTTTCTAGACAGACATATTAAGAAAGCTTGACAGACAGGATTGGTTCCCTCCTACTTCTTCTATGCACCATTGTGAGTCCAGTCACACACATGCCATTCTTTACTTGGAATCTCGGTTTTAGCCACTTGTTTGTTGACTCTCCCCTTCAATGGTTCTTGGGCACCATACTCAGTGATGGACAGTTCATGGTGAAAGAAAGGGACATGCTGCCTTTCCCAAAACATACTTCTGAAAGAGGCAAGCATAGCAAGGTGAGGGTCTAGTTGAAAGTAATGCCTACAACGGAGACTCACTTGTTACTAGGAGAGCGGCCAGCAGGGTGATTCCACCTGTCTAGAGTAGAGGATGTTTCTCTGAAGAGGTGACAGTCGTATCAGGAACTGAAACATGATTGATGGCTAACCTAGCAAAGAGGAGGCAAATACACCTTAGGAAACTTCCGGGTTATTGTGGTGACCGATGTATCAGACAGAACTATTGGAGGCCCCTGCAGGAAAGCCTGTCTATTCCCACAGCAATGGACAATACTGCTGGGCTTCATCTGGTAAGGAAACATCATCAGATTTATATTTAAAGAGACCCCTGATCCTCAACATTAGAAACAGCTGTTGAGTCTTGCAGTGGTCTTGACAGTGGAGGGCTTTAGATCAAGAGCCAATCATCCCATGATGCCCACATCACGGTGTTTGAGATCAGGGAGAATTCAGTGATTGAATGCCATGTCAAGAGCTGAGGGTTTTTTGGTTTTGTTTTGTTTTGTTTTGTTTTTGTGCAGAAGGGAGCTGAGAGCATTTGAATCAAGTTTGTTAGAAGTGTATCTTTAAAGGGCTCCAGACCCGTCTTTGAGAGTCAGGAGGTTCACAAGCGGGACTAACAGTAATGGACAGAGGGCTGAGGGGAACAAGACGTCTGTGCATTGGAGACACATGTGCTGTGAATGAATCATGGATGGGAATTTAAGCTAGAATGGCTTTCAGCTTCTAGCAGTTTCCCCGCACCCCCCAAGCCTAGCCAAAGAGCTCCTTGTTGGCAGTCGCATTGGCAGCAAAATGAGAAGCTTCCTTTCAAAGTGCATAATTAATATAAATTCTACATGAAGGACAACCAATTACTTAATATGCTGTGAGAATGTAATACATTAGAGGAGGCCCATTAGAACAAAGTTGTATCAAAGGCAAGCCTTTTGCCTAGCATACAGTGTTGGAAGAAAGGGGCAATTCTAACCCCAGATTTCTAGGAAGCAAAATTCATGTGCAGAAGCAAAATAAAAGTATTTGGAAAAAAATGAAAGTGGATAAATAATTGTGGTGGCTGATTTTATCCCCCTGCCCCCAGTTTGAGTGGGCTGGGAGATGCCCAGATATGCTAGTCAGTTTTAGTCAACTTGAAACAAATTACAGTGACCTGAGAAAGGGGAACCTCAACTGAGGAAGCACCTCAGTTGGATTGGCATGTGGGCATTTAAAAGGTATTGTTATTAATGATTGGTGTGGGAGAGCCTGGACTGTATAAGAAAGCAGGCTGAGCAAGCCTCCGGGAAGAAAGCCAGCCAGCAGCATTTCCCCATAGTCTTTGCTTCAGTTCCTGCCTTGAGTATCCCAACATAACTTGGAAGCCAACTTGGATATTGTGTGTGTACATATAGCAAAAGGAAGCAAACTAAGACATCAAATAATTTATATGTCATTATTTCTGGATATTTCCGAAGATATTTGTGTAAGTGAACCGAAGAATGAAGAGCCATCCTCACTTATGAGCCATGTTCACCTAGCCTCTTGAGCACAAAATGGAGTCAAAGGGCAGAAGAGGAAAATGTATCTTTTCTTTCAGGGCTGTGTGACCTTGGCCAAGAGGGAAATGCTCCCCAAGCCTTCTAACTCTGAGACCTACACCAGGGGCCTCTCAGTCCTCAAATTCACCAGGCCCCTTGATTATTAGCTCTCAGACTTAATGACACCAGCAAATCCCCCATTATTCCAGCTTTTAGAAAAATCATGGGACAGTTCATTTTCCACAATCACATGAATTCATTCTTACAATATGTCTTCCACTTCTCACTCTTTCTGCAGTCTGTTCTAATTCTCTGGAGAACCCAAAGCATACATTAACGAAGAATTTTTTTTAATAAAAATCTCATGTTTGTAACTTTATACTAACAAAAGTAAGAAAAAAGGGCATGTAAGAGATATTTACTAGATAGGCTAGAGAGATAGGTCAGTGGTTAAAAGCACTGACTACTCTTCAAGAGGTCCTGAGTTCAATTCCCAGCAACCACATGGTGGCTATTTCTAATGGGAACTGACACCCTCTTCTGGTGTGTCTATAAAGAACTATGGTGTACTCATAAACAAATTAATCTGAAAAAAAAGGATATTTACCACCAAAAATGTAGGGAAAATCTATATGTTTCCTCCCAAGAAATATTAATTAAATAAATAGTGGCCTGATATAGAAAGAATACTACACACATGTAGAGGAAGTGACTGTGATGTGTGCTTATTACATGAAAATAGGTCTATAACAGTAGGATGAAAAAAATCTTCAAGATAAAATTTATTCTGATATCAATGATAAAAATATTTATAGTAGTCATTCAGTGGAAACTCTGTGATCTTTTTACCCATTAATTTAAAAGCAGCCTTATGTAACTTTCATGTTCTGTATTTTCCATCTAGTTTTGAATGAAGAGGGATCCTTGCTTTCATCAAAGGCCCACAGTGCTACTCACTGTCTGACTCCATCTCTTTCTCTGTGAGGGACATCATGCTGCAGGTACCACACCCTTCTTGTGTGTCACAAAATTCTCTCTCTTCAGCTGAATTGCCATCAGCTCATGAAAAAGATCACATTCTCCGCACATCTAGTAACAGACACTGCCTCTTTGACATCCACCTATTCAGAACACAATTCAAAATAGTTCACCCACAATGCCTGCTTCCACTTCAACTCCATTTGATCTGATCTCCATCTCTACCATCTGACAATAGCCATGTCAAGGTTCCAAGCGGCCTTTGTGTTGCCAACTGTGTACTTGCTTCTCTGACCTCCTCTGAAATGCAGAGTGGTATTTGATACTGTTGACCTTGCTGCCTCTCTAAGTCCTTTGTCTCTGCCTTCCTTTTTTCCCTTGGCCTCTGCCTGAAGAAGTGTCTAATGGGGAATACGTTAAACATTGGCCTGGATTCTTCTTTCCCCTTAGATGGACTGTTCTCAACTTTTCCTGCTGTTGGAATCATTTTAGGGTACTGTTTTCTAAATACAATCATGCCCGAGCTCGAGACAGGGGGATTGGAATCTCCAGATATAGAGCTCTGATCGATAGGTCTTGAAAGTCCCAAGGCTGACCTTTATGTCACTCAGAGTACAGAAGCACTTTCTTAGGTGATGCCACTTGGTGGGCTTGTTTTAGAAAGTAGTGTCAGAAAGCTTCAGCAAATTTATACCTCATGTGGATGGCTCTTCTGGGAGGAACTAGGAAAGCCTGTTCTAAAGGGTCTCTGGGTCAATTTGATCCTACTGACTCTGCCTGCTCTGGAGGTGGGGTCAGCACCCCAGTATCAGGAGACTTGCACTGGGCTCCTGTGATGTCCTGTGAGGTGTGCATCACACAAGCACTGACAGAGCCAAAGGCCCTGTTAAGATTTTTTTTCCATGCACTCTCCTAGTATCTGAACAGTGATGTATAATTTTGCATGGACAAAGAATGATTAAAACCCAATTGTTACTAGCCTCACACATGTCACTTATGACTGTGTACTCTGTGTACACTGCATAGCACTTGTCAGTGCTCACCCCTACCTGGACACACCAGGAGGCAGGGTGAATGCTCCATCAGTTGCTTGGTGGTTTCATACTGCTCTGTGTCCTTCTCCCTTGTAATAACAGTTCCCTCCTATCCCACATTCTGTATGGCTGCATGTCTGTCTATCTTTAGCCACTTTTTATTTTGCTTGAGTCTGAGAAGGTTCTTGGGGGTCAGATTGATGTTTGCATGAGTAGTCTGAAGGAAGCAGAGTGCCTTTCCCTAACACGGGCTGGCCTCGTGCAATCCTTTGACGGCTTCAATAGAAATCCAACAGGATCGCTGTAGACGAGCATCTACAGAAGACTGTTAAGTTGATGGTTGTTTTATATTAAACAACTTTTATAATACTCATTTTCACTGTTATAATATTTTACAAATTTTAAAGAATTTGACAAAAAAAGGTATTTTAGGTATTGAAGGGGGAGTCTCTGGGAGGAGTTGGGATACCAAAGGGAAACAAGAATGTGATTTAATTCTATTTACTTAAAATATGTTTTTTTAAATGTTAGAGGGCTGGAGAGATGGCTCAGTGGTTAAAAAAAAAAAAGCACCGACTGCTCTTCCAGAGGTCCAGAGTTCAATTCCCAGCAACCACATGGTGACTCACAACCATCTGTAATAAGATCTAATGCCCTCCTCTGGTGTGTCTGAAGAGAGCAATGGTATAGTCATCTATATAAAATGAATGTTAACAAATTCAGATAAATTGAAATCATGTATCTTTTCTCATCATAATGCAATAAAACTTAAATCAATAAAAAAAGAAAGAACATACCATGAAACCATTGTGACTGCTTTTCACTGTGTCTATAACTGTCTTGACTAATTGAGTGATACACCAAATGAGCATTTTGATGCACATTAAGCATTTGATGAAGAATATTCATATATTCATTAGAGGTTTGAAACCTGAAAAGATTAGACCAGAGTTCTCTTGCTTATTTGTTTTAAATTACCTTCTTATGTTGCTTATATTTCATTGTAATAATGACCTCTATAATTTTTACAAAGTCAATAAATTAATTTGGAAAGTAAATTGATATTGAAAAAATGAGAACAACACAAGGACCTATTTTTATAAGCCTAAAAGCTGAATAAAAAATACACTTAAAATCTGAAAAGAAAAGAAAAGAAATCCAACAGGCTGAGGAGGATGGAGCATCTGCTGTCTGGCAGCCCTCAACAGGGACATCAAACTCAAATGGAAACCTCCTAACTCTCAAGTCTGCTGTCCTTTGTTCTTGGACCACTAACTCAGAGCTGGCTTTGCTGGTAGCAAAACTTGGCACTTGCCCGAAAGCCTGAAAAATCCAGAAGAGGACATTAGATCCCATGGGACCAGAGTTGCAGGTGGTTGTGAGCTGCCATGTAGGCTCTGGGAAATGAACCCAGGGTAGCCCATGGCCTTGATCATTGAGCCATCTCTCCAGTCTCCAAATTTTGCTTTTGATTTGTTTTCTTTATTCAGCAAAATTGTGGTTTGTGTTGTGAGCCAGATGTTTCGCTTACTGGGTTTAAAAGAGCTGGGGCAACTAGACTGTCTAAGAAGGCATGTTCCTGGTTCTGTGACCTGTTTTCTATTAAGAATTGTGGCCTCTCCCACTTGGGGGTGTGCTTTGAAGTGTGCATCCCGCACTGGCTTCTCAGTGCCCTGTCTCAGCTTCTCAAGTGTTGGAATTACAGGTGTGTGCTGGAATACTAGTCGTATTTCTACTTTTTGATTAAAAAGATCTTTTCTCACTTGTTTGATTTTTACTCATGTGGAAAGCATGGAGCATGCAGACTGGCTTCGGACTATTAGTGATCCTAGTTAAACCCTTAGCCCTCTTAAGGAGAGATTACAGGTGCTAAAAACCACATATTTACTGTAGATTGTTTTTGAGTATATGTGTATTCTGATAATTTGAAAAATATTATTACTTGGTTTTGCAACTTACCATTTTAAAAAGATTAGTTTTTGTTCTTTTTAATTATGTGTAGGTGTAGGTGTCTGCAGGTGGCTATATGCACATGAGTGCAGGTACTCACTGAGGTCAGAGGTGTCAGATACCCTGGAGTTATAGACCATTGATCTGCCTGCATTGGCATTACTAAGAATCGAATTTCGGACCTCTGGAAGAGCAGCACATTCTTTTAACCTCCCACCCACCTCTCCAGGCCCCATATGTTATTTTTTAAAACAGAAAGATACACGTTTGAAAATTAAATATTCATTTAGATCCTTAAATACAGATGGCATTGATGATTGCAGTTTTCCCACATCTCCTACCCATCCACCAACAATTTAGTGAATGTTATCCTTTGCCAGTGCTGGTACATGTTAAGTATGCCCACAGCTCTCTTCCTTGAGCCACCATCTTTAATTTGTTCCTCTTAGTCTCCACAGTTACAAGGCCATCCTCCAACCTTTTAGGGATTCCACTTCTGTATGTCCTGGGGCTCTCCTGTTTACGTTATAACTGAACTCTTACTTTTGTTTGCATACTAGTCTGTAATTTATTGGCCCTTTTGGGCCCATCTCCCCTTTCATTCACAGCTAAGATTCCATATTCTGTACTTATTTTCTTTTGCAAAACCAAACAACCATTTACTTTCCCATTTCTTCTCTGTTGTTCCCGCTACCATTTTCCAAATGATTTTTTTTTTTTTTGGTTTGGTTTTCTCATCTTTGTTCTTCACAACACTTAATCTATTTGCACCAGTGTCTATTCTCTTCCATATTCTGGATATTGAGGTTGCTGTTGGGGCTGTCGCTCATTTTGCCTGATGGTTTCTGATTCATGCTTCATTGTCTACTGCTATCTCAGTATCTTCTCCATTGAGCTCTATATCTCTGCCTTTTGTCTTGTTTCGGGCCTTACACTGTAAACGACAGTCTATCTAACATCATGGTTTTCAACTTTTGAGCTTCTGGTTGGTGACTCTGGATTTAAAATGATGTGCTGAACGATGTCTAGTGTTCCTGAGCACAAGTAGGTTCTGACGTTTATTCCAGAGGAAATATACATTTTGATGAGCCCCTGCAGGTAGGGCTTATGACTTACAATGCTGTTGGGTGTTAGTTCAATGTTAATGAGTTATCAATACATATTAAATGAAGAATTTCTAGTTGAAGAAGTAGAAACACGCATAAAAGAAAATTATGTACAGATTGGTTGGCAACAATGATGTTGCAAGAAGCTCTCAAAAATCTAGGCTCACCTGTCTATCCCCCAGGAAACAGCTCAGGGTGTGCAATCTCAGCACTTGGAGCGCTTTTACAGAAGGTAGCTACTGTGAGTAATGGCATCTAGCCAGCCTGCTATCTTAGGTAGCTTGTGTCTCCCAGCAATATGACAAACAGGGCTCATGACTTTTGTGACTTTGGGTTTTTTTTCTTTGGAATTTTTGGGTAAAGTCTGAGCAAAGAAGGGCTGGCTGTCAGAGGACAACTTGGGCTTTAGTTAATACTTGCTTTCCAAATTGTTTGAGACCAAGTCTCTTGTTTTCAGCTGCATGCATTAGGGTAGCAGGCCCATAAAATTCCAGGGTTTCTCCTACCCTCACCTCCCATCTCACTGTAGGAACTAGGATTATAGATGAACTGTGGCAGCCAACTTTTCACATGGTTTCAGGGAATGCACACTAGAGTCGGCACATTTGCATGGCAAACTCTTTACCCACTGAGCTACCTGCCCCCCTTAGCCTAGGTTTTAATTCCTTAGGCAAAGTTTTACTTATTCCAGTTTGAGGGTTGCAAAGAGCCAAGGTAGATGCTGAGGCTCAGACCAGAAATGGTGAAAGAGAACTAGGAGAGATAATGTGTGTGCCTAGTGTGAAGGTCCACCACATGAATCCTCGGTGTGGAGAACTAGTCCTTGGTAGCCTGGAAGCTTTCAACCTGGTTTTGTCTTTTTTTTTTTTTTGGCCATTAGTTTGAAATGACTGATGAAGTTAGAGAGTGGAATATTTGGAAAAGAGCATGTGCCAGCATTCTGGTTTCTCTCACATGTGTTGACAATCTGTACCCAGAAAAATAAGATCAATTTCCAGGTCACTTTTGCTTAAACACAGTGCTATGAAACTGCTTGACCACCATTCTTTCACTAGATTGACACTGAATAGACCTTAGTAATTTTCAAAAAAAAAAAAAAAATCAAACTGACTTAGAGCCCCCCCAAAAAATAAAAATAATAATAATAAAAAAAGAGGCATGCATCAATTGGAGCAGGGAGACATGCTGTATCTATTGAGGCTTCCTGGGCTCCAGGAACATCTCCAAAAGACATCCCTGCTTCTGTGTAGCCCACACAACTTCTGATCACCAACATGCTGGCTGGAGGATTCACTCTTCAAACAGCAGCTCAACTTTCTTTGCATTAGATGCAGTGGATCTCAGCTAGGGAGGCCCAGCCAGTGGGGTCCCCAGCCTTTGAGTGATGATGGCAATTCTGGGGAAAGTAAGTGGGCTTTCTCCTAATTGGTGATACAGCATAATGAACTGGCTATTTCCTGAAGGTGCCTGCTGGGACTTTGCCAGGGGAACTGAGGAATTCTAGGCTTTTCTCTAGGAGGGTGTTGATAATAATGCTCAGGACCCTTATGAGAGGCAGCATGCTTTTGTGAATTGGGATGGCTTGGATGGGATGATTATTGAAATCTCTTGCTCTCCGAGGAAGATTTCTGGAAAAATATGTGACTGATGTGTTCTTTACCATGTTCGGTTCCACTTGCCCATTCACTCCATCCATCCTTTGCAGAATTAACCATTCCCAGTTACCTGCAGCCTCTGCTTTCTTTTCTCAAGCTTCAAAGCACAGTATCTCCCTGCCTCTACGCAGACCAGGACTTTGCCCTCTCTTTTCTCCTGTGGCTCTATGGATCCTCAGTCTTGCTCTGTACCTGCCTGCTCACACCCTTGCCCAGGTTTTCTTTCCCTCATCACCTACCAGTTCCCTGAAATATCAGGACAACAAGCCTCAGGGCTTTTCTTACCTGCTCTTTGCTCTGTAGCAGCATCGAATCTGATTCTTTCATTTACTAAGAGCTTGCTTTTCCTCTGGAAAGGCCAGGAGCAGCGGATACAATAGGGAGTTTTTCTTCCTGGTTCCCCACAGAGAACCCTGTAATGCTTTAATGGTCAACAGCAAATTTAATTCAAATCCAGCAGGCATTATTAGAAGGCATGTTGGCTACCATGTCTTTATTGCTCCCATCTTTAATTATGAAGTATAATAAGGTCACATTTCTGGAAATAGAGCTCAGTAAGATACATTGGTTTAATTTGTAAAAGTAATCTCCCTTCAGACGTGATATGTTTCATTCCACTTGAGCTAAAACCCACATCAATAGCAGAAAAATGAAACAGACTTCAATTAGCCTCAGTAATCCTCCTGCACAGTGATGAACAGGAAGGAAAAAAAAAGAAACTGGTGTGTTGTATCTTCCTCCTGTAAGGCCTTTGATGATATGAAATAGACTGCCTCTATTTGTTTTCTTGGAAGGTTGTAATAAAATTAAATGGTTTTAATAGAACAGAGCTGATGAAGGGGGTTCCTTGGAACCCAGTCAAAAGCATTTGACTGAGAAATAGCAAGAACCCAGGGTGACATTTTATGAATGGGAAGTTAGATCTGCTGGGTGGAAAAATTAGGGGAAAAGCTCCAGGTAGAATCTGAAATTCTTAGCCTGAGAGAGTTGATGGTTGACAATACAGCATCAGGGATCTTATGCAGAAACTTCTTGGAGCATGGCTTGCAAACAGCACCATTTGTAAAAAGTTGTAACTGAAAATGGGATGCAAAATTAAAAGAAAAAATAAGCAAGTGACCCAGAACATTCAGGGAGAAAATGGTGTAATCAGTGATCCAGACATGAATCACAGGGGTATAAGCTGAGCTCAGGCCCTTCCAAGTCTCCTTTTATTAACCTGTGTAAACATAACGAGGGCACATCCATGGATTTTCCCCTCTTGTTTCAATATTAGTTCATCTGTAGACAAGCCATAATGAGTGGGTCCTGGCTGTAAACTTCATGAAGCCCATCTACATCTAACTGTAGAGAAAATGCAATGCTACATACACATCTATGAATATATATGTGCACATACACCCCCTATATGTCCATAGGAATCAAGGGCTATTTGGCTATCTGAGAAAGATGGTACAGACCCATCCTGTTTGGAGAGGAGGAACACTAGCACAGATCAAAAGTCACCTACCAAGTTGACAGGGATCACTGTGACAAAGCTGGTTGGAACCTAGATTCTCTAAAGCACAATGGTTACCTTCAACCCAATTCTCAGTCCCAAACATACCAACCCAACTTTTTATAAAAAGCTCTAGTGATAAATATCAATTGGTGCTTGGTTTGATTTATTTATATTGTAAGTTGACTCTACCATTCTGAGGTCCTGACAACCATAATGTGTAGTGAGAAATTTTCTTTCTTTCTTTCTTTCTTTCTTTCTTTCTTTCTTTCTTTCTTTCTTTCTTT
>JADRCD010212448.1:10515-27618 GCA_019843815.1 Montemys delectorum
TTTCTTTCTTTCTTTCTTTCTTTCTTTCTTTCTTTCTTTCTTTCTTTAAAAAAAAAACATCTAAATATAAGAATGTTTTTGTTTTAATTCCAGATGTTAAGATGTGATACTATGGTTTGTCTCATACTCTAGCAGGGGCATGGTTTTGATAGCTGCAGGTAGTTTCTGCGAGCGTATAATGTTTGGAATTCTGGGCACTCTTCAGAGGGTACCTAAATGCTAGAACTCTGATTGAAGGGGCTGGTTGGCTGGTTGGTGGTCGGTTGCTGTTGGTTGAAGTTCATTGTGTTTTTGTCAAGTAGTCATGTGTAGAGACAACAAGAAGAAATTAGGTATCCTGCCAGTGAAGATCAAACTTGCCTCAAGGAGCTCAGCATCTCTGACCAGCAGGAAGCACTCTAATGACAACACCATCCTCTTTTCCCTTTGTTCTTTTTTGTCTCCTTTCTAGTGTTAGGGGGTTGAAAGGGAAGAAGAGGGCTGGAGAAGGGTGGAAGAAAAAGCAACCCATGAAGTAGCCAAAAGTCCAGCTATAAGAATCCATCAAAATATGTCTTACAAGCATAGAGACTCTTTATAAGAGAGAGGCTGCATGAACATTTCCATGTCTTCTTAGCATTTTATTTCATTTTTAATAATGTATATGTGTACGTGTCCTTTTCGTGTGAATGTGCACATTAGTAAAGGTTCCTACCGAGGACAAAAGAGTGTGTTGGGTTTGCTGCAACTGGAGTTATCGTCAGCTTTGGGTAGCCTGATGAGCATGTTGCCAACTGAACTCCAGTCGTCTGCTACAGCGGAATGCTCCCTTCAGTGCTGGGCCATAGCTCCAGCCCCTCCTTAGTGTTTTAAAGACATCCAAGTAAAATGTCTACACTAAACTCCAATAGTTTTATGCAAAGCATTTTAGGGACTCTACCTGTGCCAGGAGAGGCTCAGCACTGATTTACTTCTCCTCCATAGTCTCTGCCTCAAAATACCAAAATGAATACAGAGTGAAAGTCAGTCTGCCATCCCCAAGTGGGGAGAACCCTAAGGGGGGGGTCACTCCTAGATAAAGAGTGGCTAGCAATTAACAACTGCAGAGAGAGAGAGAGAGAGAGAGAGAGAGAGAGAGAGAGAGAGAGAATGAATTGATCTTCCCCAGGGATGAAAGGTGGAAGCAACCGTGGACAGACTCAATGTTGCGTTTCCATGTCAATTCATTTATATGTATATGTAATGACAATGATAACAGAAGAGGAGGCAGTGAATTTGGTGGGGGTGGGGGGATGGTCACTTGTTGGACATGGGGAAGGACAGGAGGGAAGAGAGGAAGGGAAGAATGATGCAATTATGTTTTGATAAAACAAACAAACAAAAAAACCAGTCCACAGTGTCCAATTAGCACAACTTCTTATTAATTACACTTACTTTCTACTCACTCTGCCCACTTCTTTGTAGAAATCCTCATGTTTCCACTTTCCAAAAATTAACCAAAATAGTTCCTACTTTGAAGGAAGTCCACTACAGAGACAGATATTGGACCTTCAATAATAGAATATAGACAAAAACCAGGGCTCAGGCTGAGATCCAGACAATGTTCTCTGGGCAAACATAGGGTTGGGATGATGAATCGTGGCAGATGTTAAGCAAGAATAATGATTTTAAGTGTCAGGTATAGAAAGCCTTGCTCCATCATGCTTGCAATGCTAATCCCAATTCATTCATCACCAACCCTTCCGTTGCCTGCCATTTATCATGAGCATAAGGCCAGCTCCACTCTGCAAGATCAGTCATCTCCAATTACTCTTTCATTGCAGGCACTCAGGAGTAATAACACCTGTCCATCACGCCTCATGCTCGCCCACTCACACGGCATTGGAGCACCAGCCTGCCAGGTGATCTCTTAAAGTGAGGTAGTTCTCAGTTGAACCTAAAGCTAAAGCCTGGGACAAGGGAGCCTTGTGGTCTTGAAATCCCATAGGCTCGGGCCTCCCGTCTCTAGTCTAATGTCTAATGAAAGTATCATTGAGCACCTACTCTTGGGAGGTGTTCCCTCTCCACCTATTGGAGGGAGAGATAGGAAGATGATGGGCACAGTGCCTTTCAAGAATGAAAGGACAACGTCCAGCTAAACAAGGACACTGGGGTGAAGATGACTAGAACAGGAATGGCTGCGATTGGTATAGCAGAGATGCTTGAAACATAGAGGGAGGGATTGCATTGAAGACCCCAGGCTGACTCAGATTCCAAAGCTTCGTAAAATAGGGAGTGGAGGTCTTTTTGTCCAGGTGAATGTTTCTCCTTCTCCTTGGTGCTTTGATCCACCCTCTGAATTTCCTGATGATTCAGTCCTCCCTTTCTACTAAACCCCCGTCACTGTTGACAATGTACAGGACTCCCCCCATTGTTGTGGGAGAAACTTTGACCAGACAGCCTTGTCTGTCTGCCTTTTCTTCCTCTAATGTCCTTTTTGCTTTGAGCTGGAATTGCACTGAGATGGAGAGTTGTTGCTTTTTACTGACTGAGCTGTTGTGGTGAAGTCAGATGCTGCACTATAAGACAGTGCTCCACACCCCTAGGAGTCATGTAGGTGTCAATGAGAGAACCTGGATCACCAACTATGCAAACATACATATATACATAAATGTGTGTGTGTGTGTGTGTGTGTGTGTGTGTGTGTATGATATAGTATTTGTTCTGTTGTTGTGATAAACATCCTGATCAAAAGCAATTGCAGGGAGGAAAGGGTTTATTTGGCTTACTTTTCCAGGTCATAATCCAACATTGAGGGAAATCAAGGTGGGCACTCAGGGCAGGAACCACACAGGATTACCTCCAACCATGGACTCACTCACAGCCAAGTGAATGAAACAGAACCTATGGACACCGAGTTTGATAGTTACTATGATGGCCCATGCTTAGATAGCTTCCATATGTAGCTGAGGATCACCTGTTTAGGGTGCTGCCCACAGTGGGTTGGGTTGGGTCTTCCTGCATCTATTAACAATCAAGGCAATTCCTCCTTGGCACACCTATAGGCCAAACCAATCTAGGGGTGTCCTCTCAAATGGCTCTAGGCTGTGCCAAGTTGCCTAGGACAGACAGACAGACAGACAGACAGACACACACACACACACACACACACATACACACACATATTTGCTTTGTTTTTGAATGGCAGGAGGATGTGTGGTTAAAACAAAAAGCTGATGTTGTTATGTTCTCTGTTCTATTTAAAAGTTTCTCCCATATGGGCAAATGTTCCATGGGAAAAGCCTTTGGACAAATCACATCAGTTCTCAGTCTCTTCATCTTTTTAATGATGAAATGATTCTCTTTACTTATCCTCAGAAACTTACAAACACATATGTGAATGCATTTTGAAAATATGGTAGGTATATTTAACAGGGCATATAGTTTTGCAACCTGCTGCTGTCTAATCAGAGTGCAATTTGACATATTATAGTAGCAACCTAAACAAAGAAAAAAGAAGCAGATAAAATCGATGTTTCTGATCCATGTTCATTTTGACAGCTGCATAGCATTTTGTAGCAAAGACGTAGCATGCTTCATTTTCAAAACTTCTCTATGAATGGATTTCTTTTCTTTCTTTCTTTCTTTCTTTCTTTCTTTCTTTCTTTCTTTCTTTCTTTCTTTCTTTCTTTCTTTCTTGTTTTAAGACCTATTCTATATAGCTCAGTCCAGCTTTGAATTCACCATGTAACTGAAGATAGTCTTAAACTCCTGATCCTCCTGACTCCACTTTCCAAGTACAAGGATTAAAAGTGTGTGCCACCTTACCTGGCCTAGGATAGACGTTATGTCTGTTCTGTGTATTACAGCAATTCTGCAGCAAACATTCTGGTATACAGAGATGGATAACTGTTGCTTAGAACTTTGGGATTTAGTTCCTTGAACCCCTATTGATATCACTATACTCATATGCTCAACGTCCATGTACAAAATACTATGACATTTGCATTTAACATATGTGCATCCTTCTGAATACATTATTTCTAGATTATTTCAATAGTTAATATAATACATCTGTTACGTGTTATAGTTTTTGTTGTACTTCTTCTTTTAGAGGATAATGACCATAGAAAAATCTGTCCATTGTTAGTGTAGGCACAATTTTCTTTTTCTCAGTCCTTTTGTTCTGCAGTTGGATGCATCTGCACAAATAGAACTCACAAAGAAGACAGGCTAGTTAGCTTATTTCCAGTATGGGCAGTGTACTGGCTGGCTTTGTGTGTCTACTTGACACAAGCTGGAATTATCACAGAGAAAGGAGCCTCTGTTGAGGAAATGCCTCCATGAGATCCAGCTGTAGGGCATTTTCTCAATTAGTGATCAATGAGAGAGACCCAGCCCCTTGTGGGTGGTGCCGTCTCTGGTCTGGAAGTCCTAGGTTCTATAAGAAGGCAGGCTGAGCAAACCAAGGGAAGCAAGTCAGTAAGCAGCACCCTCCAAAACCTCTGCATCAGCTCTTGCCTCCAGGTTCCTGCCCTGTGTGAGCTCCTGTCCTGGCTTCCTTGCTCATGAACAACAATATGGAAGTATAAGCTGAATAAACCCTTTCCTTCCCAACTTGCTTTGTGGTTATGGTGTTTCATTGCAGCAATAGAAACCCTAACTAAGACAGGTAAACAAAGTAGATTGCTTCCAAAGCAGTTTTCATCAGCGTGCTGGCAAGTCTTATGTCAAGTTGGCACAAGCTAGAGTCATTTGAGAGAAGGGAACTTCACCTGAGAAAAATCCCCTTACTTACTTGGCCTGTGGATAAGTCTGCAGTACATTTTCTCCCTAACTGATATGGGAGGGCTCCTCTTACTGTGTGTGGGACCACCCCTAAGCTAGTGACCCTGGGTACCGTAAGAAAGCAGGTTAAGCAAGCCATAAGGGAGGAGTGAGCCAGGAAAGCGGTGTTCCTGCATGCCTTCAGCCTTGGTGCCTGCCTTGAGTTCCTGCCCTGACTTCCCTCAGTGATGAGCATAACCTGAGGGCTGTAAGCTGAGATAAACCCTTTCCTCCCCAAGCTGCATTTGGTCATTTTGTTTTATCATAGCAATAGAAACCCTAAGGAAGACATGATGGTGACACTTATGGTTGAAGGAGAAATACAGGGAAGATCGCAGGCCTCCATGGCCATCTCTGTTTGCTTTTCATAAAGTTTGGAAAGGCCTTTCTAATCTTTCGGAAATCCTCCAGAAAGTTTATAAGGAAGATGCGCACTTTCCCTTTAGTTTCCAAAGCATGGGGACCTGTGGCTGGATTCTCTGTCTTCAGGACAGCCCCTGCTACTAAACTGCTGCACAGTCGTGGGCAAAGGTCATCATCTTCGTATGCCATAGTTCCTTGGCTCTGTGAGGTGGTAGCAATAGCATCTTTTATTGTTAGGGCTGTTTCTTAGTTATGGTTCTATTGCTGTGACAGCACCATAGACTAGTGTCACACAACAACTTTTTCCTGTCACCCAGTAAAACCTCAAGTGATAGCTTAGCAGGGAAGAGCATTCCAGAGATCCCCATAGAGTATGGCTTTGACCTTTCCTTGTGATCAGTGAAGAAATCTCTTTGGCCTTGCTCTCTAGTTCCATCTGCCTCTGCAGCTGGCCTGTGTGTCTGCTCCTTTGGCGCTTCACAGGTGGGCAGGCTGTCCCTTACTTCCTTGATATAAAATGTCAAAGTAGAGGTCCTCCCTAAAATCATTGAAAAGAAACAAGGAGGGGCTGGCGGGATGGCTCAGCGGGTTAGAGCACTGACTGCTCTTCCGAAGGTCCCGAGTTCAAATCCCAGCAACCACATGGTGGCTCATAACCACCCGTAATGAGATCTGATGCCCTCTTCTGGTGTGTCTATATAAAAATAAATAAATTAAAAAAAAAGAAAAGAAACAAGGAAACGCGTGTGGGGGAAGAAAGCCCCTCTGCCTGTTGGGGATTTCATACAGCGGTGATTCTCACCCTCCCTAGTACTGAGACTCTTTAATACAGTTTGAGTTATAGTGACCCTCCCAATCGTAAAATTATTTCATTACTACTTCATAAGCATAAATTTGAGACCGTTATGAATAGTAATATAAATATTTGTGTTTTTCAAGGTCTTTAAAGACCCCTGTGAAAAAGTCGTTTAACGTCCCAAAGGGGTCGAGGCACAAACGTTGAGAACGGCTGCCATCCTGCCACTTGGGGCCCATGTCCTCATCCCTCCCTTCACAGCCCTGTGAGCAGCCGCCTCTGACTAACCCACAGATCCAGCAGTGACTCTGCCAGTCTCAGCAAGGGGCAGCAGACTCAGGTCCAGGGAGGGCTGGGTTTTTTTCCATACAGTGCATCAGTGTAGGCAGACATTGCAGCGGTAAGACACTATAAACTGGGCATTGTGAACTTCTCCTGCTGAGAGCTACTAGCAGTTTATAAGAGAGAAAAATTGATAAACCCCTGGGCATCATTTTTTTTTTTGTTTTCATTTCACTCTGGGGCCAGCTGTGAGAAGGAAATGACTGTAAACAGCCCATTAGTAAAACTGCTTCAGTTGATACACCACCAGGGAAAGTCATAAGCCATTGTTGCGTCAGCCAGGGCTCCCCACCTCGTTCTGACAGGCAAAAGACATAGAAGAATGTCCCGAGGTGTGGAGGTGTGCGAGTCTTGCCCAAACCCCAACCAAACACTGCCAACTCCCCTTTAGGAGTGTCCAGGAAGTGGTGATAGATTTAGGTGTGTCATCCATCAGCCCCAATGATACCGGAGCTGCACTAAAATGCTGAACTACTCTGTTAGATACATTTGTACTGGAAAATTTTTGACTGGCAAAGCATGCTAAGAAAAGGGAATTATTCCCACAGCCATCCAGTATTAGACTGTGGCTCATGGTGACATCCAAAGCCCATGGGTCCCGATGCATCTTTTAAGGAAGAGCAAGGCAACAGTTCGGGTTGAACTGAATGGGCATCTCAGTCTATTTTCTGTCATTGTAACTGAGTATAGTTTTTGAATACAAAGTTATTCAGTGCTCAGTCCTGGAGGCTGGGGAGCCCAAGAATGTGGGGCCAGTGTCTGAGGAGCACAGGACTCCAGCATGATGACAGGGCATCATATAGAGAGCAAGCAGACTGGTTCCAATCTCTCATTTCTCTTACATGGCAACTAAGGCCACTTTCTTTGCGTCCCCACCCTCAGGACATCATCCAAACCTGATCGACCCCTCTTATGCCTCACATCTAAATACCATTAAGCTTGGAAAAAGTTTTCAACACGTGAACTTCCGGGGAACAATACAAAGCATGGCAGAAGGTAACTGAAGAAAAGATGAAGAGCATTGTTTCTGAACAGGATCCTGGAGTTTGAGGGATTGAGGAAGTGTTAATCTACACAGAAGGGAAGGCAGGACTAGAGGTTTCATAGAGAATTTGCCCCAAGGTCATCAACTCTAGCAGATTGCAACAGTAAAGCTTAATGCAGGCTTGTCTGTGTTTTGCCTTCTTTTCCCTCCATGGGCTCTAGGGAGGATGAGAAGAGGTCCAAGATCGGAGGAAAGCAGTCTGGACCCAACTCTGCTCCATGGGGTGCTGCTTTCCCCATCTGGCCCTGTCCCCTGGCGGTCTCTCCTTTCCAAGGTATAAGTAAATAAAGCTTCCCCTCTCTTTCCCCCAGGCCTGGCTTCTCAGATGGCATTCCAAACCCAAGGCCCCCTGGAGACTCTGGAGAGCATGTGGGGCCAGCCTGATGCTGTATGTCAGACCCAACACCTCAGGTCCTGGGGAGCCTGGCATGACCTCCTGAAGGATTTGTTTATGAGCAGTTCTGTTAAGTTCCATTCATTTGCTTAGGTAAACAGCTGCGATCCCTGGTGCTGACTCCAGGCTCCCCCCAGAGCAGCTCTAAATCAAAGGGAGCTTCTGAGATACTTTTTATTACTGGACTTTGCAAACTTGATTCTCGAAAGAAGGGGGTAAGCCAAAACCTAGTTGCTTTGTGGCTAGGTGGCAGCAGCAAATTCAACTGCAAACCAAAGTTTGCACTCCAAATCCTAGTACCATACCTACTCCCACTCCGTGAACAGCTACCCTATTAGAACCATGAGAGGGCAGGAGAGAATGCTTAGCATCTATTGCAAACAGCCATTTTGAAAGCATTTCTGTTGATGCTTGAGTGATGAGGACTCTGAGGAGAACACGTTCTAGAACAGAGCCAACTGTACCCTTCACTCTGTGACAGTGGGCAGACACTACATCTTTGACCTTCACTCTCTCTCTTTTTAGTGAAACTCAAGAAGTTCTCTATAATCATTGAAAAGGTTTAGGTAAGTGTGTGTTCGTGAGCCTGGGTGGGCATGCGTGGTGAATGTAGAGTGCCATTGCTCAAGTACTGTCTAGTTTGCTTTTTGAGACAGAAGAGAATCTCTCACTGCAACTTGATGCTCATTCATTATGCCAGGCTGGCTGGCCAGTAAGCCCTAGGGATCTGCCTGTCTCCATGCCTCCTCCCAGCACTAAGACTACAAATGCATGGCACTACTCTCAGCTTCTTAAAATGTAGGTTCTGGGGGAAGAATTCAGATGCCGGTGCTTACAAGGTAATTACTTTACTAACTGAGCTTTCTCCCCCAGCCTGGAAAGTCTCTTGATTTCTGAATTTCCAACTTGGTGACTTTGTTAAACCTAGCAGTGGAAAGTGGCCATAGAACGGGTAACCAGTGGTGTGCCATGAAAGCAGAAAGGACAATGCCTCACCCAGGAGGCTCTAGGCAGAGACGACATCCACCCAGAAAGGAGACTGTGAGATGTGACAGAGGGAAGGTAGACAGAGGCACTCAGAGAAGATTGAGACAAGCTAATTCCCAGCCCTTCTGGCTGTCAGCCCCAGATAAGAAATGGAACAGAATGGTCAGACTCAGATAATTAACATAGTTAATTCATTTGGGGCATATGGAAGACTTTATATTTTATTTTAAGAGCTAGATAGAATCTTAAAGAGAAAAATTAAACCCTTAATTTCATACTCTAAATTGATACTCTTATCATGAAATAATACAATGTGAAAATTAAAATACAAGGAAAATAAATTGCAAGTAATTGTTCACAATTCTATCAATTCTAACACGCCAAGAATATAACTATTTAAAATGTAATAAATGCACACACATGCACATACATACATGTATACACATACATATACACATCCACCTACATATATCCATATATATACACACAAACATGAAGACATACATATATACTTATATATATATACACATATAATATATATATATATACATATATATGCACACATAATACATACATACATACATCTTCTCTCCTAGAAAGTTCTAGCTTTCTGGCACTGTGTGGTTTGGATATAAATTGTCTCGCATAGGTTCTATCCTATATTGAATGCTTGATCTGTACAGAATATAATCCACTTTGTAACAGGATATTGGGATCTGGTCTGTGTGTCCTGTTCTCTCTGTGTCATGCCTTCTACAAGGTGAAGAGGCTCCTCCACCACACCCTACAGTGTTGGGGCTTACATGGGCCCAGACTCCATGCAGACAAAACCAAAATCTCTGAAGCAGTATGACAGGCCTTCTGTCATAGCATGAAGAAGACTCACTTGGTTATTGGCATGTATGCCTGAAATAACTTGAAAGGAAGAAAGGGTCAACTCATCTCTTTTGGTCAGAGGTCCCAGTCCACCATCAGTGGCTCTTGCTCTCTGGGTATCACACTATGGTGGGGAACACGTACTGGAGACACCTACCCATTTTGTGGTAGCTGGGACCCAAAGACAGAGAAAGAGTACAGACTAAGCTCCTCATACTCTTTCAAGGGTTCAGCCTAACTGCCTTCTACTATCCCTCAACCTCCCAAAGGTGCCAACATCTTGCAGTACCCTATGGGCTGGTGACCTAGTTGTCAGCACTCTTGCCTTTGGGGAGTGTTTCAGTTGGAAAGCCAAGCCTAGAGCTAGAGTCAAACCCCTTCTACCAGTATACAGGATTAGTCTCGAGTCCCCAGGTCTACCTAGTTGACTGACTGTGTTTCAAGGGGTTCTATAGCAGTGAAAGAATAAGGAACCGTGGGGGCCAAGCAGTGGGGATGATTTGACCACTTGCTTTATGACCTCTGAAAAATGCAGAGCAGCCAGCCACCACACCATCATTTTGCCTGTTCTGTACCATCCATTCTGTTTCTTCTTCTGCTTCACTGAAATAACGCTGTCCTTCTCTCGTGATTAGTGTGCTTATTTTTCTAAAATGTTCCTTTCTTCCTAGGTCTTCTACTCTCAGACTATAATCTTCAGCATCCCCAAGAGGTCCATGTGGCTGAGTCCCTAGTGAGGTGCTACAGCAGGTGGTAGAACCTATAAGAGGTGGGGCCTAGGGGAGACCACTGGAGTTGTCTTTGAAGGTTGTCTTAGTTAGACTTTCTATTACCGTGATAAAACACCATGACTAAAAAGCAAGTTGGGGAGGGGAAGAGGTATTCAGCTTTTCCTTCCACAGCACTGTTCATCATGGAATAAAGTCAAGTCGGGAGCTTAAAACAGGGCAGGAGCCTGGAGGCAGGAGCTGATGCAGAGGCCTTGGAGGGATGCTGCCTACAGGCTTGCTCTCCATGGCTTGCTTAGGCTGCTCTCTTATAGAATTCTGGCTCACCCTTCTAGGGATGGCCCCACCCACAATTAGCTGGGCCCTCCTCTATCAATCACTTATTTTAAAGAGTGCTCCACAGACAGATCTTATGGGAGCATTTTTCTCAATTGAGCTTTCCTCCTTTCAGATAGCTCTAGCTTGTGTCAAGTTGACATAAGACCATCCACAATAGAGATGATTATGGGACTTCTGCATACTCCCTCTTCCCTTCTGTCTTTTGCTTGTTAGCCACTAGCAAGTGTAGATGCACTCACTCTGTGCTCCGGCCACGATGTGTCACAACATACATCAAAGCAACTTCTGATCAAGGGTGGAAACCTCCAACACAGTGAGCCAACAAACTATTTCAAACTAGTTCCTAGGAATGTGACTTAAGTTGACTTTCCTGGAAATTTTGTTACATCAACGGATTGGATTCTGGTTCTGAAATAGAATAGCAAGATGTAGGTGAGTGATGCTTCAGGTCCTGCTCAGCCTGGCTCAGATCATGTCTTTCTTTAGCACATCTTTTTCTTATCTATGGGTGGATGCAACATGAGAACTACTGCCTGTTGAAGTAAAAAAAAAAAAAAAAACAGGCTTCGGGGAAAAAAAAAAAAAACTTTCCTCCTGGTTTTATGGCTATTTCTGGCTTGGGACTTTATATCCAGCTGTTCTGGCAAGGCCAGTCATAAATTCTATACGACTTCTTTCCAGGAACTATCTCCACCACACCATGAAGCAGTGGTCTGTTTATGGGAACTCAGATGTTGAACTGTGTGTAGACACCTGCAATTCCACCCACCTTGGTGGCCAAGTAGACTCATCATAGTAAAGCATTCATTCCCTTTGTGCCTCTCAGGGTCCTATCTCTTGAAGTATTTTAAACTGTACATCCGCTTATACTGGAAAAAGAGACAATTCACATTCCTAGGAAATAGTTTGAATATGAAATGACCCCATGTTTTTGGATATTTGATCTTCTGGTGATGATGTTGTTTGGGAAGTTTCTGGTCACTTTAGGGGAAAGGGGCCCAGGTTTAGCTGGAGGAAGTAGGTTTCTGGGATGGGTTCTTGGGAAAATGTTATCTCCAGCACTTCTTGGCTTGCTTTCTCTCTTTTCTATCCACCATGATGTGGACAGACTCCTCTGGTACATTCTCCTGCTACCACAATGCTCTGCTTAAGTGTTTGAGGTCAAATGTCTGCAGAGCGAGTTCTCTGAAACCATGAGCCAAAAGAAAGCTTTCATTTCTGAAGTCGGTTCTGTCACATATTTTAAGCACAGAGAAGCAACAGTACTAAAACATTCATGGGACAGAATGACTGCAATAAAACTGTATAACTCAGAACAGTGCATGATTTACAACTTAAGATGTTTCCAGACTTTGCCACAGAAATATGTTTGTTTGAGTGTTAGCAACTGAAGCCTTGGAAAGAAGAGGTTGATAATGGGTCCTGTCGAAACCGTTTTGCACACAGAAATGGAAGGGGCCCCAAGCTTGTTTACATGTAGAAGAAAGTATGGTATTTTCTAGAAGGTACCCATAATCAGAACTACATTGGGCTGAAATCGCTCTCAGGGATGCTGTGCAAACAGTGACAACAACCAGCCTGGACCTCATGGATCGGGCAAAGGCTTTTGTTCCCAGAACAAGCAGCGAAGCGATCTCCCTAGGAAGTACAGTCAGTGTGGGACTGGATGTGCACGGAGCTAAATGCCTTTGGTAACTGTGCTGCTATTTTCACGTGGGGCCATGCTGAGGAAGAGAAGACTCTTGTCACAGGCTGTCATCAAATCTGAATAGGCTTTTCAGTCAAGAATCGGCCAGGGACATGGAATTAGGGAAACTTCGTGAAAATCCCCATGCCTCGTTGAATCCGTGCTTGCTCAGACCTTGAGTGTTGCAGTTTTGATGGCTGGCTTTGCTCATTTGGAGAATGTTTTATAGTTAGGTTTTAAGAGTCTTCTGTTTGTGGCTCTTTGGCTGCCTGAAACTTAAAAAACAATAGCAAGGTCCAGAGAAGTGCAGTAAAACAGCCCTTTAAACCCTGTGCAGACCCTTGTGCCAATGAGGTTTCAGTATGCCTCCAATTCTGCAGGGCAAATGTTTGTGGGGATGACTGGACTCCAAATGTTGAGCAGATCCAGGCTGGCAGCTGCCTGTGGTGCCTATATGGGCCTCATCCAAAAGGAAGATTGATGGAGTCAGCAGAACCTTCATCAAATGAGTCACACCATTAATAAAAAGGACAGATTGCAAGTGGTGTTTATGTCAGTGTTGCTAGAATCCAAGACTCAGTGACCTTGAGTCAGAACTGACCTTGGGCCAAATGCAGTGAACTTGGATGGGATTTGAGAACCCAGGCATCCTTTCTCCCTAAAGGCAAGTATGTGTCCAGATGATGTTGTGCTTTCCCTGTCCTGCCAACCCATGCTTCTTGGATCCAACACTTGTTGGCTTCTGGTTCTCTTCCACAGCTGGACACTTGAAATCTCTTGTACTGATGATGTGAATCTGGATCAGCCATGCAGCCAGCAGGCAAGGCTCTCCTGGCACAATCACAGGCTGCTATACTCAAGCCATGTGAATATAGTTGGTGGATAACTCTCCAGGCTTCAGATTATACAAGCCAGCCTCACAGTGCTGTCTCCTAGGAAATAACTCTTGCCCATCTCCTAATGAGGGCACAATGTTCCGAGATGCTCCATTTTAGCAGTGAGGGTGACAATACCACCAGGTATCATTAAGGAATAACTGCCACACACAGAGCATGTGAACTGTCCCATTAATGTCTTACTGAGATGTGGTGAGCAGAGGCATCATCACTATCAACAGGTGAAGAAACTAGAGATAACAAAGCCAGCTCACCCAAGTCATGGAGTTATGAACTGGTATTATCACAAACTGAAATAAGCTCCCTTTGCCTGAGGCTGATGATCTCTCAAAGTCTCCTGAAGATCAGGCCTTTGAACTAAAGTCATGTAATGTTGTCTTGCTCTATTCACTTTCCAGGGAAGGATGGTCTCAAGTTTTCCATCTAGGTCTCACACATGTTTGCTCTTTGCCTGCATTCACTTCTATGTCTATGTGAGCCATTGGGACACACTAATGAAATAGACAAGTTTCTCACCCTCAAAAGGCTTACTAGTCAAGGGAGTTAAGTAAGTATCCTGTACTTCAAATGCTGCAAAAGAGATATTTCTTGGGTTTCACGTATTTTTAGAGTTAGGAAATTTGCCTTGGGATAATGAGCTATCTTGGGAACTGAGCTTAAAATTCCCTCATTTTTGTCTCATGCCCACCTATGCCCACAGCCTGAAAGGAATTTTATAAACAGTTTTAATGATTATCTGAGGCTTTCTTGATTTATACTACAGATTGAAGAAGGCAAGAGCTATATAAGAATAACATTTGTTCTGCTTTGGGCATACTTGGAAATACACTACTGTCCATTTGAACGTTGTAGCACAGTGGACTCTGCATAATGTCTTAAAGAAGTAAGCATGTGCTTCAAGCTGACTTGGGTCACGAAGGTAGATCAATGGGAAAGCACATGTTCATTCCATGTCAAAGTAGGAGGCAAAAGGAGATGCTCAGTTTCCTCATCCAGTGCCTGCAGAGACAGCAGACCCCAGGCAGATCCTATCACTAGACTGGGGAAACAGGTTTTCTTCATCAGGGTCTATTCTTCTCTCTCTAAAGCCATCATGACTCTCAGAAGGCAAAGGGAGTACAAAGTCATTTTTACCCTTACCACACAATTCCAGAGAATCTGAATTCTCTCTCCCTCAACTCATAGATGTAGTTGCAAACACCAATATTTCCTACTTATTGCACCTACTCATGGCACTTGAGCTTTTGCTTAGACTTATTCCATGAGCTTAGGAGTGTAATTCTCACTTATAATGTCATGCCAGCATGAAAAAGGCTTAGATTTTGGAGGTTTTGGATGTTGAGTTCTCTGATTAATGAAGATCAGCCTGTGTTAATATAGTCGAAGTATCCAGCCTTTGTGATCTGATGTAGTGGTGATGTAGTCCATGTTGCAGTTTCAGCACTTCATCAGCCTCACGTAGACAGTGGGGAGAAGATGCAGCTGTGGCTAGCATTGAGTAGGGTCCCACTGATCTTTAGGAAATAAAATGTTTTGCCTTCCCTTGTGGAGTCGATGTTGAGCTTAGCTCTGAAGGGTGAATAGGATATAGCCAAGAGATGGTGGAGAAGTGGCTCAGGTCAGCCACAAGATACTGTGCACCCAGTCACCAGGGAAAAGTCACCCTGCCCTGAAGACCTTCAGCTCACGGTACGCAGAGTAGGAAAGAGGGAAGTGGGGTGAACTAGGAAGAGGCCTGAGCAAAGGTATGATGAGATATGTGTACTCTAAATGCACAACTGTTACTAAGAGATACATGGGAACAAAGTTTACCAGGTAATAAGTAAAAGCACACTTACACTAATCAGCAAGGCCCTCAGTGGTTCATTTTATTCATGAATCTTGGACCATGGCTAGGCTGTGAATAATTCTATTTTAGTGTACTTCTTTTAAGTTAAAAGCAATATACAGAAAACCAGTAGCCAACATCAAACTAAATGGAGAGAAACTTGAAGCAATCCCACTAAAATCAGGAACTAGATAAGGCTGCCCACTCTCTCCCTACCTATTTAATATTGTACTTGAAGTTCTAGCCAGAGCAATTAGGCAGCAAAAGGAGGTCAAAAGGATACGAATTGGAAAGGAAGAAGTCAAATTATCACTATTTGCTGATGATATGATAGTATACTTAAGTGACCCCAAAAATTCCACCAGAGAACTCCTAAACCTGATAAACCACTTCAGCAAAGTAGCTGGATATAAAATTAACTCAAGCAAATCAGAGGCCTTCCTCTACACAAAGGATAAACAGACAGAGAAAGAAATTAGGGAAACAACATCCTTCACAATAGTTACAAATAATATAAAATACCTCGGTGTAACTCTAACTAAGCAAGTAAAAGATCTGTTTGACAAGAACTTCAAGTCTCTGAAGAAGGAAATGGAAGAAGATCTCAGAAAATGGAAATATCTCCCATGCCCATGGATTGGCAGGATTAATATAGTAAAAATGGCCATCTTACCAAAGGCAATCTACAGATTCAATGCAATCCCCATCAAAATTCCAACTCAATTCTTCACAGACTTAGAAAGAGCAATTTGCAAGTTCATCTGGAATAACAAAAGACCCAGGATGGCCAAGGCTATTCTCAACAATAAAGGAACTTCTGGTGGAATCACAATCCCGGACCTTAAGCTGTACTACAGAGCAATTGTGATAAAAACTGCATGGTATTGGTACAGTGACAGGCAGGTAGATCAATGGAACAGAATTGAAGACCCAGAAATGAACCCATGTACCTATGGTCACTTGATCTTTGACAAGGGAGCTAAAATCATACAGTGGAAAAAAGACAGCATTTTCAACAGATGGTGCTGGCTCAACTGGTGGTTAACATGTAGAAAAATGCAAATCGATCCATTCCTTTCTCCTTGTACAAAGCTCAAGTCCAAGTGGATCAGGGACCTCCACATCAAACTAGATACATTGAAACTAATAGAAAATAAAGTGGGGAAGAACCTTGAGCAAATAGGCACAGGGGAAATTTTCCTGAAGAGAACGCCAATAGCTTCTGCTCCAAGATCAAGAATTGACAAATGGGACCTCATAAAGTTGCAAAGCTTCTGTAAGGCAAAAGACACTGTCAATAGGACAAAACAGCAACCAACAAATTGAGAAAAGATCTTTACCAACCCTATATCTGATAGAGGGCTAATATCCAATGTATACAAAGAACTCAAGAAGTTAGACTCCAGAGAACCAAATAACCCTATTAAAAATGGGGTACAGAGCTAATTCTCAACTGATGAACACCAAATGGCTGAGAAGCACCTAAAGAAATGAACATCCTTAGTCATCAGGGAAATGAAAATCAAAACAACTCTGAGATTCCACCTCACACCAGTCAGATTGGCTAGGATAAAAGACTCAGGTGACAGCAGATGCTGGAGAGGTTGTGGAGAAAGAGGAACACTACTTCACTACTGGTGGGATTGCAAACTATTACAACCACTCTGGAAATCAGTGTGGTGTTTCCTCCAGAAATTGGACATAGTTCTACCAGAGGACCCAGCTATACCACTCCTGGGCATATACCCAGAAGATGCCCCCACATGTAATAAAGACATATGCTCCACCATGTTCATAGCAGCCTTATTTATAATAGCCAGAAACTGGAAACAACCCAGATTTCCCTCAACAGAGGAATGGATACAGAAAATGTGGTACATCTACACAATGGAGTACTACTCAGCTATTAAAAACAATGAATTTATGAAAATCTTAGGGAAATGGATGGATCTGGAGAGTATCATCCTGAGTGAGGTAATCCAATCACAAGAGAACACACATGGTATACACTCTCTGATAAGTGGTTATTAGCCCAGA